>SJYW01034389.1:1154480-1165186 GCA_006410735.1 Raphicerus campestris | reverse complement strand
TTAGGTTCAGTAAGTCAGTCATGGATCCACCCTGGAGCAGTGGCATAGCTCATATTCCCCCACTTCTTCACAAGGACATCATCTTGAGAGCAGCTGTCACTGTTGAATGGATGTCTGTTTCATTCCAGACACAGGATGTGGAGCCTGAATTTATCTAGGGCACCCCAGGTTGGAGTTAAACCTGGGACTGTATTAACAAAATTCACCCTTGTTTTCTGGGTTCTGACCCCACTTCACTGGGCCCCTGAAAAGTCCTCCCAGTTTTGTCAAGGAGTCCCTTATACATTTAGGGGAAATCTCATGCCCCATGTGGTGATGTGTGCTAAGTTCTTTCTCTCCTATTCTTTCTTGGTGATGCCCACTGCCTGTGAATCAGAAAGTGGTAGAGAATCTACCCCTCTGCTGGTGCTCCCTGCTAGGATGCAAATGCCCATATCCAGGGTGCAGTATCCCAGACGTTGGTACCTTTCCTTGGCATCCCCATTGATTAAGTTTTGCTGGGTCTGGTGCAGAAGTGAACGGAAGACTTGCCTTGGGGGAGGCTCACACTTTGCCATGTGGGTTTCACAGTAGGGCTGTTTGTTGTAAGTGTCTTTTGAGTTCAGCCTCAGCAGCCTCTTCCTGAAACCTTTCCCCAGACGACCTGGTCCTGGCCCTGATTATTCAGGCTGACTCATCATGGCCTCTCTAGTGTATGTTTTTGCTCTTTTCCCTCCAAACTAAAAAGATGTAACTGACTGCAACCCAAACTGACTTGTACACATCACCTCCTGGCCACTTTACCCCCAAATTTGCCTTATGAGCCCAGGGTACTCAGTAGTCTGTCTTAGAAACCCAGGCCCAATTCAGACCACAGTGTGGCCTCAGCTTAGGTCAAAGCTGGGACTTCCAAGAGTGTTACAACTCTTTGGTCTCTTAATTTAGTCCCACCATCTGGAGGAAATAATTATATTACTAGCTGCTGTTTATTAAGTTCTTAGTCTGGACTGGCATGGTGCTAAGTGCTGTACATATCTCATTTAATTCATGCAAAAGCATTACTGACTGGGTACTATTATGACCCATTTTACAGATGAAGGAAAAAAGGATCAGAATGGTAAATTTCCACTGTCACTTAGCATGGATGTGGAGAATCTGGGATCTGGATTCAGATCTGGGTAACTCAGATACCCCAACTCATGAGCTCACTGGGTTGTTCCTACAAAAGTCTTGTGGATTCCTGGTGCTCTTTTCCCAAGGGCTCATGCGTTATCCAGAAAATAAGCAGATCTTCAAACTTAGCAGGAGTCTAGGGTCCATGATCAGAGTTCCATGTTTCCTATTGTAAAATTAGATGGCTTCTGCCCATTTATTATCTTCCAGATCCTAAATTTTTCACACTCCCCAAAGGGTTTCCTTCATGGCTGAGATGGTAAAGAATCTGCCTGCAATGAAGGAGACCTGGGTTCGATCCTTGGGTTGGGACGATCCCATGGAAAATGGAATGACAACCCACTCTAGGATTCTTGCCTAGAGAATTCCATGGACAGAGAAGCCTGATGGGCTACAGTTCACGGGATCACAAAGAGTTGGACGTGACTGAGTAACTAACACACACAAAGATTTCATTTAGACCAAAACCACTGTGTTGAATGTCAGAACATCGGAGCCAACAGTGCCCTGAGAGATAGACTGTGAAGTTCACTTCCTTCCTCAGCAGGTAATGGGGATTTATCTAAGGTCTCACAAATTCACAGCAAACTGGATTTAGGACCCGGGGTCCTTCTCCCAAAGCCATGGACTCACTATGTGAGCTTGCACGTCACCCTTCTCTGCAGCATGAAACAGATATATCCCCAGAGGCAGTTCCAGCATTAAGCTAAGCTTTTAGGCAGTGGAACCTTTTGACACAGGGAAACTGAAGTGGAAATCTTCTCTAATTGCTCAAAGCCAAGGTGGTCTATTGGAGAACCCCATGAACAGTGTAGCCTGGTGGACTGTCATCCATGGAGTTGCAAAGAGTTGGATATGACTGAAGTGACTTTAGCAGAGCACAAAGTGGTGTATTGACTCAGGTGTGAATCCGAAAGATCTTTTCTTACCCTTGTCATCTTTCCTCACCTCTTCCTTCGGCACTTCTGAGAATGCCAGGTACCTGCTAATGTAGAAAATCATGGCCTTAAACATGTTGGGGGGATGGAAAGAGAACTTGATTGAACTAGATCAAGTCATCATGCTGACTGATCTCAGAGAAAGAGTCCCCCAACCAATGGTGTTAATAAATGATTAACAATCTGCTTTCTGGAGACAAACATTACACATTTCCAGGGTGTAAATGATGGCCACTTTTAAACTGTCCACATGATATTGACCAACTTGCAGATTTCCTGAAAATTTAACATTTGGCTCTTGTGGGCTAGTATATGTTGGCTCCTGCACACTGCTGCTTCTGTATCTTCAAATATATACTTTGCTGGATTCGGCTCATTAAACTTTGCAGCAGTTTTCTATTGCCCTAGGACTATGGTGAAGCAAATGGTGGGTGGGGCTGCGAAGATAACTCGGATGACTCATTAATAGGTCTTTTCCTGTGATATCACTGTCTCTGTTTCATATCTTGGCAAGAATGTTGCTGTTTCTACCCTGTTATAGAACAAATAGAAGTGTGACTTGTGGTTCACAATCTTTGAAGCTGATTTCACATGATTTTGATAATTCTATCGCATTTCTCACAGATACAACTCTTTTTGCCTCCTTGGGATTCTTCTTTCCCGCTGATCCTTTCTGTAAGGCTGCCTTCCTCTGTGCTTTTACACTTGCCCGAGTGCCAGGCTTTGCCACATGCGCTTTATGAACAGGCCTTACCCCTAGCCTGGTGCATCTGGAGGAGGGGAGATGAGACTCCGTGGTTCTAAATCTCTCCTTGGCACACGTTCTCAGGCTTGAGCGAAGAACCAGTTATTCCATTTGAACAGAGAAACTGCAGACAGATGTGCTGTTTTCACATCTGGCTACTGGGAGGTACATAGCTGTGTTTGGTTACCTACCCACTCTTTTGTACACTTATAGGTGGGGGAAGGGACTCATTCCTTTATTGTGCTGGTGTTTTTATCTGCATAGGGGAGATCATGTTCTCGGGAGATGCTAGGCGGATTCCCGGGGTGGGGAAGATATTTTCTTAAATCTGGATGAGCAGGCAATTGAGTGGAAAGATTGAGGGTGGAGGGAAGACATCCCTGTGTCCCTGGTCTGCTCCTCACTCTGCTGAGGGTTTGTGAGAGAAAGCACAAATCCATCTTCATCCAAACGACTCCTATCACACCTCTGGTTGGGGTTAGGTACACCCACTCCTCAGATGGCACTGAGCCAGAAAATTAGCAATGATCAATGAAAGGGGAAGGATGATGAAATAAAAGTAGAGTCTCAATTATGCTCTAAATGAGCAAGGAGATGTTAAGTCTTTAACAGAGGAGGGGCTGGGGACTGGAGGAAGGAAAAATGATTACTTGGGAGAATTTAGCACCCCAGTCTGGACTTAACCATTGATTTCCTCTTCCAGCTCCATAGATGGACCATAAAGGCCTTGCAGAGTGCCCAGCTCCACCTGCTCTATCTCTCCATGATCTGCATCAAGGAAATACAAGTTTCTCTGCCTTGCTTTTCTGTCTACCAGCACCAGATCTGGGGTGGATCCAAGGGAAGAAATGTCTGTGGGCATGACGTTAGGGTTTCCAACTTACCAGCTGCTGGGAGGTCAGATTTGTGGTTTTGGGGCACAGGATGTTTCTGTGTGAACCGTGGTTAAAATCGTTTTGTCAAATTATAAGCGTCATTTGTTGTGTTTGTATGAAAAGGAAGGCTGCAGTGTTTCCATGAAATCTCAGTCATCTTTAAAAACAAAAAAAAAAAAACACACACACACAACTTTCTTTTCCTGAAACTCTGCTAAAAGACAAAGTAATTGATGTTGAGTTTGGGGATTTGCCCTGAAAAATGCAATTAGGACAGCCTGTATTAGTCATTTAGAATGGAAACCAAATGTTTCCTTCCATATCTATCCATAACGTAAAAGTTATCCCCCATCTGGCAAAACCTCTTTCTGTTGAAATGTTCAGAGTGGTGTTGCATTAATAAGTAGACATCAAGTGAAATTTACTATTTATGTCCTTTCAATGGTCTCTGTATACCCAGTTGCACGTACAGCTTGTATCAATAAACATCTCTACCTGCGGGTTTTCAAGACAGATTAACCGGGAAGGGCCATTGTGGGATAAAAGAAGAGGCCATGCTGGGAGAAAAATGCAAGTAAACATTCACCCGTGCAAACACTTCTTTCCTGGATACTATTCAGATTTTAATTTCTTTCTTTTTTAATATAAAATAAAATACAAGATGTTGGTGCAGCTTGGAGATAGCCCACATCTGTACTGTAATGAGACAATTCTGCAAAGTGGAACTCTCAGTGGGGTATGTATTTAATTCATATTGGTTTTGGACCACAGCCTGTAATGAGGAAAGATACGGGTGGAGGCAGGAGATGGCAGTTGGAAGTCTGTACCCTCTTTGAACACGAAAGTACAAAAGGGTCATGCATGTATTTATGTTTTAGTGAAAATTCAATAACTTTAGCTGCAGACACTTTGCTCCGGAACACTAATAAAGATGGGAGACCTAATAAAGGACCTGAATTCAAGCTTCTTGGAGGGTAAGGCTGGAGGATTGCCAGGTTTGGCTGCCCTGATGCTAAAGAATGTCCTGGTGTGTTTTTTGCATGTGGGCCAGATGAGGACAAGGTTGATTTTTAAAGCATCTTCTAAAAGTGTGTGAGCCCCAAGGTCCTATAAACATCAAACAGATTCTGCATAAAAAGGATTCAATGAGGAGGGTTTCGGAAATGCTCAGGTTTCCTGCCAGCAAATGTCCTGATGAAGGGATGGATAGGCCAAATTTAAGACCTAGAAGGTGATGGTGGTTTAGTTGTGAAATCGTGTCCGACTGTGACTGTAGCCTGCCAGGTTCTTCTGTCCATAGGATTTCCCAGGTAAGAATACTGGAATGGGTTGCCATTTCCTACTCCAGGGAATCTTCCCGACCCAGGGATTGAGTTGTCATCTCTGGTGACTCCTGCATTGGCAGGCAGATCCTTTACGCTGAGCCAATATGCTTCCCTAAGTTAAGACTATCCTCTGGCCCTGGATCTTTCCTTCACCTGCAGGGAAGTGGTCTGAGCATTGTGTCCGTGAGCTTGAGTTTGAGTCAAAAGGCCCAAAAGCTCAAAGAAGGATCCACCAAGTAGTAAGAAGAACGAGAAGCTATAGGTTTGGCCTCTTGAACATTCAGGACTCTCTCTGAACTATCTAATGTCATCCTCATCATCGTCGGCCACTGTCATTCCCTCCCATTTCAGGACACTCACTTGTCCACTGTCATCCCTTGCGAGTGGCAGAATCAGGGCTTGAACCCAGGCCAAAAGCATGGATGGCATGGTCTTCCTTCAAAGGCCTTCTGGGGCTCAGATCCTGCAGGCTCAGGAGGAAGGAAATCAGGGTCTGGAAAGAGGAAGAGGAATCAGGGATGAGGTGAAATCTAGGGATCTGCCTTGTTACTGGGCTTGACCACGTCTGCTGAGAGTTATTTGGGAACCATCTTGAAATCCACCCTTCAGCCTTTTCCGGTGCAGGCTGGATGCCCTCAGCTTACACTGTGGTTGACGCTTTGTGGGTGGGTTTGCCCACATTTGAGGAAGGCTGCCTGAGAACCGTCTGTCTGAGAAGCTCAGCCTTCTCCCCACCAGGCGGGAGATTCTCAACTGGCACTAGCTCTGCCTGAGGTCTAGATGCTAGCTTCTGTGGCTATGATCAGTACTGATGACTGCTGCAGCGCCTGGCATGGTCCATGGCACATAACATCCCAGGTTACTGGTTGTGACAACTCCAGGAGGTTAGGCTCTCCTTATTTTTCTTTTATAGATGAAGAGAGTGATTTGATGCCAAGGCTATCACAATTCCAAGCTCACGCAGTTAATGCTGACCAGGGAGGCTGTGAGTTAGAATCTTCTTGAAGAAATGTGGAGGATGCTCTGGGCATTTCTGCCGACTCTGTGAGCCGAGATATGCATGGGCAGGGTCAGACAGGCTGCGCGCAGGAGGTACCCTCGTACCCACTTCTTCCTCCTATCAAATTCTTGCATCCCTGGGCATCTGCTCTGGGCCTTTTTTTGTCTGCCTGAGTTGCTTTCCCCTTTCCTGTAGAGTTCTGGAGCCTCTTCCCCAGCAAAGCTGACCTGCCAGTGATAAATACCATTTAATTACAGAACAAGTTTTTCTGCCATTTTTCTCAGCATGGCTTCTATTGCCTAAGATTAAACTTCATTCCAATACCACTGAATTACCTTTTTAAACCTATTATTTCAATGTGATTAACTTCACTTCTTTCCATTTAGCTGTAAGCAAAATCTTGTTTACAAGGCAAAAAAAGTCTTTGCCTTAATATCGGCAATAATAATACAAACGAACATTGCAAGAAAATAATTTATGTGAAAAACAGGAAAAAATGGCATTGATACATGAGGCTCCTCTTCAATTAATAAAAAGGAGGAAATATTTAAAAACAATTTATCAAAGAAATATGTACAGTTCATACATCATGCATTTGCAAAGAATGTACTAATATTCATTCCACAAATAGCCCCGTGAGCAGGGATTTGAATTCTTTTGTGTGTGATGTGTGATGGGTTGTGGCTAAGATCCAGAGCTAGGTTTGGTTAATGAAGTGCCGGTCCATACAAGGCTGCTGATGGAGAAATAAGCTTATGTTGGCTAGACACTTGCCATGCTTTATTATTATAGCATGTGCTCACCTTTGAAGGCGACCAAAAAGGCACTTGAGAGTTTTAAAGAAGAGGTTGTTACTGCAAGCCTGGGTGGGCACCCCAAAACCTAGGACAGATCTTTGGGCACACCTACAACCGTTTTCTCTCACTGGTGTCTCTTTGGGACTGAAACCCAAAGCACTAGAAAAAACCATGTTTGTATTAAGAATCACAAAAAAGTAGCATAGTATTAAGAACTGCAAAAGGTAGTACAGGAAATTATATTCCGTATTCTATGATAAACCATAATGGAAATGAAAATATAAAAAAGAATGTGTATATATATATGTATAATTGAATTACTTTGCCCTGAAAATGAAAGCATTAGCTGCTCAGTCGTGTCCACCTCTTTGGGATCCCGTGGACTATGACCTTCCAGGCTCCTCTGTCCATGGGCTTCCCCAGGCAAGACTACTGGAGTGGATTGCCATGCCCTCCCCCAGGGGAATCTTCCTGACCTAGGGATCGAACTTGGGTCTCCTGCATTGCAGGCAGATTCTTTACCGTCTGAGCCACCAGGGAAGTCTCCAGAAAAATATTTTTTAAAGAGTGGAAAAAAAATTGAGAAATGGAGAAATGCTTGGTGATTTTTCAAAAAAAGAAAATTGTCTTTGAAGCAGATTCCAGCAGACTGCTTTCTGAAAGCTGTCAAGGCCGAGTGGCCGCTGGGAAATGGTGGCATCTGTCACCGCAGTTACGCAAATCTTCTCCTGTTGGGGCCGGAGTGTGGAGAGAGGGGACCCACGGCTGCGGGTTGACAAAACAGACACTGTATGCTTCCACCAAATTCCTCCCTAATTTATTTTGACCATTTTCTTTTATGGCCTTCCACTAGATGCACTTCATAGGGAGTTCCTTTACGGGGCGATGCAGAGAAATTAGCATTTACATCATATTTAACAGTTTACAAGGAGGAGTTTTGCTCACACATAAAACAACATGCCTTTATCTGGAAAACGTAATGTAGATATCAGGATACATATTTCCACATATGGTGTCTGCGCTTAGCGGACATTCAGAATCAAAGATAGTTCAACAGGTAAGACAGAGTCGGCAAGTCTCTCCAGCTCAAGCCAGGGTGCCTTGTCCACTGTGCTATGCCATCAGGTTGGCAGAGAGAGAGATGTGTGGATACAGGACTGGAGGGTCAGGGGTGCGGGGTAGAAGGGGCAAGAGGGACCACTACTCTAGCCTACTTCCTCCCTGCTCAACACTCAGTCTCCTTGTGACTCACCCTTCAGTTCAGTTCAGTCCAGTTGCTCAGTTGTATCTGACTGTTTGCGACCCTATGGACTGCAGCACGCCAGGCTTCCCTGTCCATCAGCAACTTCCGGAGTTTACTCAAACTCACGTCCATTGAGTCAGTGATGCCATCCAACCATCTCATCCTCTATCGTTTCCTTCTCCTTCCGCCTTCAATCTTTGCCAGCATCAGGGTCTTTTCAAATGAGTCAGCTTTTTGCATCAGGTGGCCAAAGTATTGGAGTTTCAGCTTCAGCATCAGTTCTTCCAATGAATATGCAGGACTGATCTCCTTTAGAATGGACTGGTTGGATCTCCTTGCAGTCCAAGGGACTCTCAAGAGTCTTCTCCAACACTATAGTTCAAAAGCATCAATTCTTTGGCACTCAGCTTTCTTTACAGTCCAACTCTCACATCCATACATGACTACTGGAAAAACCATAACCTTGACTAGATGGACCTTTGTTGGCAAAGTAATGTCTGCTTTCTAATATGCTGTCTAGGTTGGTCATAACTTTTCTCCCAAAGAGTGTCTTTTAATTAACTCTTGCCCCGAGCAAATTTTCTTGCCTTTCCCCCTCTATCCTACCCTTCTTCCTCCCCCTGTTTGTCCCCAGTTTGTTTAAGCCTATTACCTGAGCTACCACACAAGTCCAGGTTCTGACCTGGGGGTTGGCATGACCAGGGAGAATCGGATGTGCCAAGATTGCCTAATCTGTGCAGTTTTATTTTTCAGGCATAGAAAACACACCCAGACATGCACAACTAGTCTGATCACCTTTTCCTCCCATGAAGTACATAATGTCAAAATCATGTAGGAACTTCCATGATGGTGACTCCTACCAGCCAAGAAAAGGGGTGACGGATCTGACTGGGGCCCTATTCTTACCCTGGCTAAATGCACCCTTCAGTTTTCCTTGTAAGCTCTCCATCTTGTTCTACCCAGCAGCTGATGGGTATGCCTTTCCCTTCTCCAGGGGATCTTCCTAACCCAGGGATTGAACCCAGGTCTCCCACATTGCAGGCAGATTCTTTACCAGTTGAGCCACAAAGGAAGCCCAAGAATACTGGAGTGGGTAGCCTATCCTTTCTCTAGGGGATCTTCCAGACCCAGGAATCGAATCAGGGTCTCCTGCATTGCAGGTGGACTCTTTACCAACTGAGCTATCAGGGAAGCCCGATGATCAGGAAATGTGTTTATATATTCTCAGCTCTTAAATAACTTGTGGTTTAGAAGAGAAGACAGGCAGAAGCAGGTGTGTGGCTGGCCACGCAGCCCCAGTCTTGCTCTCTGCTAGGATTTGCTGGCCTGCAGCTGGTGTAGCTCCTTTGAGGACTCTTCATTGTGTCGGTGGTCCCTCTGGGATCTCCAGCCCACTTGCTGTCTCAGAAGGGGGGCTCGTTGGAGTGATGGGCATCAACAAAAAAGCAAGCAGACTGAGCCACCCCGAGACTGGGGCCCCACCCTTGGGGGACAGCCGCCTCTTGAGAATATCCCAGGACACCCTCCCGCGGGAGTGCCAGAAACTGTTAAATTCTGAGGATGGCGCTGTTTCCAGGGTTGGCGGCGGGGGTGGCAGCAGAGCAGAGAAGCTCCAAAAGGCTGGGGGAAGTGCCAGAAACCATCAGGGCAGGTTGACAGATGTGTTTCCAGCATCTGCCTCGCTCCTGGTGTTTGGCAGATGGGGCGCGGGAACCAGGCAGCTGAAAACCTGGATCCGATTCAAATAGCTCCCTTTCCCAGGCTGAAAGCAGAGCGTTTCCAGTGGGCAGCCATGGAGCCAGTGGCCTCAGGGTGCTTCCAGCCAGAGAAAGTCCCCTGCCACATCGAACGAAGTGTGGTTTTGTCGATACAGGGAATTGGGTGTCCGAGTGAACGTCCTCTGGCTTGTGAGACTCCTTGTTCTGTATTTGCTCTTGTCATCCTTTGCTTCTCTTTTCACCCTGTATTTCAGCCTTTAGAGGCCAGATGACCTTGAGATATGTCCCCTTGCCAGATGGGAGTGTCAGCCAGAAGGCTGACTTGAGCTTCTAGAGGTGCTGTCTAGTAGTAGCCACTAGCCAGATGTGATTACTGAACATTTAAAATGTGGTTAGTCCAAGTACATATAAAATAGTCAGTGCAGTGCAAAAAATGAGTGTAAAATATCCCAGCAATCTTTTTATATTGTTATATGTTAAAATAATAGCACCTTGGATATATTGAGCTAAACAGGCTATAATATAGAAAATTCATTTCACCTGTTTCTGTTTCAAAAGAATGTGGTACTAGGAAATGTAAAATGACACGTGGGGCTTGCATTCTATTTTTTTGAAAAGCTCTGTCCTAGAGCATGGACCTTGTAATACGATTCTCAACGACACTACCTGGGTCCTTAGCCAAGTTTGCCTAGAAGCCCTCATTGCTTAGCATCGCCAGGGCCTGGAGGCACCAGCCCGTCCCCTCCACTCTTGACCAGAATGTGAGTCAAATGGAGGTCCTTCCACTCATCTCATATGCTAGTAAAGTAATGCTCAAAATTCTCCAAGCCAGGCTTCAGCAGTATGTGAACCGTGAACTCCCTGATGTTCAAGCTGGTTTTAGAAAAGGCAGAGGAACCAGAGATCAAATTGC
>SJYW01034389.1:1104227-1123984 GCA_006410735.1 Raphicerus campestris | reverse complement strand
GTATAAGAGACAGGCTCTGCACAGGGCCCATAAAATAATGGCAGGCTGTGAAAATAACAGCTAGTGAAAGAAGCATTTGAGAACTATGGGGCTCTGACCATGATAAACAGTACCCAGGACTGCATGGAGGATAGCTGTACTTCCCAATTCCACCGTGTCTGGAAGTCTGGTCTCTACTTGCCCCAGACAGAGCAGCTTTAAATCTAGAATAATAGAATAATAGCAGAATAAATCCAGCAGGTGACCCATGGCCCAGCTCAGCCTGGACACATCAGTCTTGCTGGGAGCCCAGGGATGCCCTGGGGGACCTAAGATGGGAAGTCAGCTGGACCTAAAGATAGTGAGCTCCTTTTAGGTTGTGTCTCTCCTAGGGTGTCAGTGAGTTAACCAACATTTTCAGGAAGATCAGTGAATCAACCAGATGGCATCAAAAATTGAACTAGGGGGGTTCGCTGGTGGTCCAGTGGTTAAGCGTCCTCCTCTCAATGCAGGGCACACAGGCTCAACCCCTCATCGGGGAGCTAAGATCCCACATACTGCAGAGCAACTAAGCCACATGCCTCAACTACTGAGGCTGAGCACCCCAACTGGAGAGTCTGTGCCTCGCAATGAAAGATCCTGCGTGATGCAATGACGATCCTGGGTGCCACAGCTAAGGCTCAACACAGCCAAATAAACTAAAAAACCTGAGCAGAGAGTTTGGGAAGTATTTGGGACAGCAGTTCACGAAAGAAATCATACAGTTTATCCAATATTCAGACTTCCACCTCACACCCCCCAGATACTTCTGAGGCAGATCTAGGGGAAGCCCAGACTTTGCATCTCCTACAAGCTTTAGGGTAGTCTCAGTGCAAATGGGTTGAGGGATACCCATTGAGAAACACTGTCTTGTGAAATGCGTTCAGTGGGGCAGGCTCATAGCTCTAGCCACACACAGAGGCTGATAATCTGACCACCCCTGGCTCCTGGGCGCCTGGAGACAGGTCTGTGGTTTGGGGCAGTTTTCTCGGAAGAGAATGAGTAACTACGGTCATCTGATGAGTGATAATAGGGATGAGAAGAGCCTGTAACTTGGCTGGGAAGTGGTTCATGGCTCTCTAAGCAACAGAGACATAATGAAGCCTTCCTCATTTTATAAAAGTTGCTTGAAATCTAACTGGACAATGAAAGTTGAGATCTCGGACAATTTTTAAGCAAAGCATGAGTTCAGCAGGAATAATNCAGAGCCTGTCTCTTATACACATCTCACATATTCCTCTTGGGTGCTCTTATAGATGTCTGCTAGACATGGGGTAACCCAGACAAAGTGTAGCAGCAGTTCTTATCATTTATTCAATCAGTTCCATTTTCATAGATTCATTCTGCAAACACAGGTTGCATCCCTACTGTGTACTGGGCCCTGGGGATGTGAACATGGAGCTTAGAGTCTAGTGTCTCAAAATTCTGCCCTCAGAATCAGCACTAATACCTAGGAACTTGCTAGAAATGCAAATTCTGAGGCCCTACACCATGCCTACTGAGTCAGAAGCTCAGGGAGGGCACCCAGCCATCTGCGTCTTAGCAAACACCACCCCTCCCCCCCCTCCCCCCAGTGATTCTGGTGTGTATCAAGGTGTGAGAGCTCTGCACAGGGCCCATAAAATAATGGCAGGCTGTGAAAATAACAGCTAGTGAAAGAAGCATTTGAGAACTATGGGGCTCTGACCATGATAAACAGTACCCAGGACTGCATGGAGGATAGCTGTACTTCCCAATTCCACCGTGTCTGGAAGTCTGGTCTCTGCTTGCCCCAGACAGAGCAGCTTTAAATCTAGAATAATAGAATAATAGCAGAATAAATCCAGCAGGTGACCCATGGCCCAGCTCAGCCTGGACACATCAGTCTTGCTGGGAGCCCAGGGATGCCCTGGGGGACCTAAGATGGGAAGTCAGCTGGACCTAAAGATAGTGAGCTCCTTTTAGGTTGTGTCTCTCCTAGGGTGTCAGTGAGTTAACCAACATTTTCAGGAAGATCAGTGAATCAACCAGATGGCATCAAAAACTGAACTAGGGGGGTTCGCTGGTGGTCCAGTGGTTAAGCGTCCTCCTCTCAATGCAGGGCATACAGGCTCAACCCCTCATCGGGGAGCTAAGATCCCACATACTGCAGAGCAACTAAGCCACATGCCTCAACTACTGAGGCTGAGCACCCCAACTGGAGAGTCTGTGCCTCGCAATGAAAGATCCTGCGTGATGCAATGACGATCCTGGGTGCCACAGCTAAGGCTCAACACAGCCAAATAAACTAAAAAACCTGAGCAGAGAGTTTGGGAAGTATTTGGGACAGCAGTTCACGAAAGAAATCATACAGTTTATCCAATATTCAGACTTCCAGCTCACACCCCCCAGATACTTCTGAGGCAGATCTAGGGGAAGCCCAGACTTTGCATCTCCTACAAGCTTTAGGGTAGTCTCAGTGCAAATGGGTTGAGGGATACCCATTGAGAAACACTGTCTTGTGAAATGTGTTCAGTGGGGCAGGCTCATAGCTCTAGCCACACACAGAGGCTGATAATCTGACCACCCCTGGCTCCTGGGCGCCTGGAGACAGGTCTGTGGTTTGGGGCAGTTTTCTCGGAAGAGAATGAGTAACTACGGTCATCTGATGAGTGATAATAGGGATGAGAAGAGCCTGTAACTTGGCTGGGAAGTGGTTCATGGCTCTCTAAGCAACAGAGACGTAATGAAGCCTTCCTCATTTTATAAAAGTTGCTTGAAATCTAACTGGACAATGAAAGTTGAGATCTCGGACAATTTTTAAGCAAAGCATGAGTTTAGCAGGAATAATCAGTGCCAGAGCTCCGCCCATCAGGCTTCCCTGGGGCAAGTCATTCGCTTCCTTTGGGANTCCTCTTGGGTGCTCTTATAGATGTCTGCTAGACATGGGGTAACCCAGACAAAGTGTAGCAGCAGTTCTTATCATTTATTCAATCAGTTCCATTTTCATAGATTCATTCTGCAAACACAGGTTGCATCCCTACTGTGTACTGGGCCCTGGGGATGTGAACATGGAGCTTAGAGTCTAGTGTCTCAAAATTCTGCCCTCAGAATCAGCACTAATACCTAGGAACTTGCTAGAAATGCAAATTCTGAGGCCCTACACCATGCCTACTGAGTCAGAAGCTCAGGGAGGGCACCCAGCCATCTGCGTCTTAGCAAACACCACCCCTCCCCCCCCTCCCCCCAGTGATTCTGGTGTGTATCAAGGTGTGAGAGCTCTGCACAGGGCCCATAAAATAATGGCAGGCTGTGAAAATAACAGCTAGTGAAAGAAGCATTTGAGAACTATGGGGCTCTGACCATGATAAACAGTACCCAGGACTGCATGGAGGATAGCTGTACTTCCCAATTCCACCGTGTCTGGAAGTCTGGTCTCTGCTTGCCCCAGACAGAGCAGCTTTAAATCTAGAATAATAGAATAATAGCAGAATAAATCCAGCAGGTGACCCATGGCCCAGCTCAGCCTGGACACATCAGTCTTGCTGGGAGCCCAGGGATGCCCTGGGGGACCTAAGATGGGAAGTCAGCTGGACCTAAAGATAGTGAGCTCCTTTTAGGTTGTGTCTCTCCTAGGGTGTCAGTGAGTTAACCAACATTTTCAGGAAGATCAGTGAATCAACCAGATGGCATCAAAAACTGAACTAGGGGGGTTCGCTGGTGGTCCAGTGGTTAAGCGTCCTCCTCTCAATGCAGGGCATACAGGCTCAACCCCTCATCGGGGAGCTAAGATCCCACATACTGCAGAGCAACTAAGCCACATGCCTCAACTACTGAGGCTGAGCACCCCAACTGGAGAGTCTGTGCCTCGCAATGAAAGATCCTGCGTGATGCAATGACGATCCTGGGTGCCACAGCTAAGGCTCAACACAGCCAAATAAACTAAAAAACCTGAGCAGAGAGTTTGGGAAGTATTTGGGACAGCAGTTCACGAAAGAAATCATACAGTTTATCCAATATTCAGACTTCCAGCTCACACCCCCCAGATACTTCTGAGGCAGATCTAGGGGAAGCCCAGACTTTGCATCTCCTACAAGCTTTAGGGTAGTCTCAGTGCAAATGGGTTGAGGGATACCCATTGAGAAACACTGTCTTGTGAAATGCGTTCAGTGGGGCAGGCTCATAGCTCTAGCCACACACAGAGGCTGATAATCTGACCACCCCTGGCTCCTGGGCGCCTGGAGACAGGTCTGTGGTTTGGGGCAGTTTTCTCGGAAGAGAATGAGTAACTACGGTCATCTGATGAGTGATAATAGGGATGAGAAGAGCCTGTAACTTGGCTGGGAAGTGGTTCATGGCTCTCTAAGCAACAGAGACATAATGAAGCCTTCCTCATTTTATAAAAGTTGCTTGAAATCTAACTGGACAATGAAAGTTGAGATCTCGGACAATTTTTAAGCAAAGCATGAGTTCAGCAGGAATAATCAGTGCCAGAGCTCCGCCCATCAGGCTTCCCTGGGGCAAGTCATTCGCTTCCTTTGGGAAGGGTCCCTTGAGGGTGGAGGGTGGGACAAGTGGATGGAGAAGAAGAGGACCAGACTTATACACACACTGAGCTCTATGTTGTGGGTGACAATTAGGGGAGGAGATGGGAGGTGGTGAAATCTCCAGACATTCTCAGAAGTCCCAGCTGGGCCCTCGGGGAAAGAAAGAGTGGGCGTCTGCAGTGTGGATGGTGGGTGACTTCCTTTGTTAGAACTGTTGTTTTTCATTCACTGAGTCATGTCTGACTATTTGAGACCCCATGGGCTGTATAGCCTGCCAGGCTCCTCTGTCCATGGGATTTCCAGACAAGAACACTGGAGCGGGATGCCATTTATTTTTCTGAAGGACCTTCCCAACCCAGGGATCAAAAGTGCATCTCCTGTATTGCCGGTGGATTCTTTACCACTGAGCCACCAGGGCAGATTAGAGGAAGCAAATACAATATATTTGCACTCTCCATGGGGGAGAGCTGTGGGGATGGCTGAGTGAGAAGGAGCATGAATTTTGGGAGCCAGATTCTAAACTGAAGCTCAGCCCTGCTCACTTACTCACTGTGTAATTTGACACATTTTGCAACCATTCTAAGTCTCAAGTTTCCCCATCTGTAAAATATTGATAATAATACTAACCTTGAAAGTAATAAAATGAAATCAGAATAGCAATCACAGTTAAGCTGGGTGTGCTTTATGTACACGTGTTATTTCAATTGGTCTTTACAACAACTGTATGAAGTTCAGAGACCTGGAGGGCTTTGCCTTACTAAATGCAAACAAAGCATTCTGGATAGCCTTTGGTACAGAGTAGGTGCTCAATTAATATTTGTTTCCTTCTTGGGGCAAGGGGAAGGGTGGTAAGGAGGCTTGTTTCAGAGAACAGAGCTCTCCCATCAGCTTCACTTCCCCAGGCAGTAGTGACAGCTGATGACTAAAGTCTGCTGAACCAGAGCAAGACTTCTAGAACCAACCGGTGGGATATTTCTGATCCTGCGGCTGACACTCAGCTGAGCAGGCAGGTTTGGTAGCGCCTGCATGAGCCAGGATGCATGGACTCCAGAGATGCTCACGTGACCACTGCTGGTCTGCTTTGCAGGAACATCCCACCCAGATGTGCCTTCCTTGAAGAGGAGGAATGCAAAAGGCCATTTTTCACTTTTAAATAGCTTTCATTCTATGTCTTAATAAATGCACGTTTGTTGATTTGTGTAAGCATGATGTGGGAAGTCTGCAAATGGATGCAATCTGCACCGAGGCCACATGTAAGCACCAGTGAGCACTTTTGAATAATGAATCCCTCCCGTAAAAGACGGACGCTATTCATAATAATTCCTTGCTTTTCTCATTTTGCCACGTACAGTAGCGATTAATCAATTTGCAATGTTATGTCACCCGCAACAAATTGCTAGCACCAAGACAAATTTATTGCTTTATGATAAAAGAACTTGTTTAGGTAGAAATAAATTAAATTTGGGGGGCTTGTTCTTTGGGTTTGATGTTCACATAGGTGACCCATAGAGAGTGGGCTGGGGGAGGGTAAGAGATGATTCAGGTAAGGACCTGGCACCCTGGGGGAGGAGTATAGGGTGTTTGCTCAGTTACTGACCCCGAGACAGAGCAGCTCTGATGGGAGGCAGTAATATCGAGAACTTCTGGTGGTTCTTGGCCTGGCTCTCCATGTTTGGAAGTGTTATTAATTTAGGGTTCTGCACAGAATTTTGGATAATCAGCAAGGCTTCAGGAAAACACACTTTCTTCCCCTTCTATATTTCACTTGAGTGATAAGATCTCAATTTCTTTCAAATTGGAAGAGACCCTTATTCTAGAAACTTGGGAGAGAAGGAAACCTTCATTATAGGAACTGGGAACAGAGTTCAGAGATCAGAGTGTGACAGTCTCCAAGGCATCCATCGATCAAGGCTGCTGATGTATTAAAATACTGGGGGAGAAAAGGCCAAAATGAGTTACCAAAATTGTGGTGTAGTAAATGTTACCTTTGGCAAACGAATGTTTTTGCCACCTAACATTTAATTCTCTATAATGGTGTCATGAACACAGAGAGTGTAAAAAGCTCTCGTTTAAAGTCTTTCATGGCATAAAGGCCGGCTTGGCTGGGTTGCCACCGTGGCAAGTGTGACCTGGGGGCATATAGCCCTGTTCTCTGTATCACATTCGTAGAAAAGACACTCAGGGATGGGAAAGCATTTGCCCGAGGGGGTGGGAGAAGCGTCTGACTCGCAGGATAGCACACACGTTTGTCATTAATTTCTACTCCATTAATTTGGAATCTGGAGAGGAATCAGAGCTGGATGCATTAATTCTGACCCCTCCCCCAACACACACACACACACACGTGGGGGAGTTTTTTCTTAAGCAATCTGATAGTGTAACATGATTTGTGAAAAGCAGGTTTCAATTAGGAAAGACGTCAGATCCACCGCTTTCGTGAGGGGATGTTTCTGCCCCAGCTCACCAAAATCCATTCCTTTCGGCTCTTAAAGCAGGTGCTGGGACCACCTCCTGGATCACCTTGATACCCACGGCCCACCTGCCCGGGAAAGTGCCCCAGGGACTTTCTTGGGTTACAGTCTCTGTCATCCTCCTTTCATTTCAGCCTTGGCAGGGGTGGGGGGCTATGGAGGCCTGCTTGCAGATGCTTCTGCAGCCTCTCTGCAGGATCTGAGCAGCCTCTTGGCTGCCCCCCAACCCCAATGCCCACATCCAGAGCCTTGTGAACAAAGGCCTGCACAGAACCCAGACCTTTTGCTGGGACCCTTTTTACAGCCTTGTGGCTGAAGGGGCCCAAGGGGGCACATGGCAGCCCCAGGCCGTGCCGGACTCACCTGGCGCTGGCTTCTTTGTCTTCCACTGTGCCTGCTCGGTGGACTCCAGTCGGCCCAGGTCCTGGCTGGGGGAGCCAGCAGCTCCCCTGTGGGCCTGGCCAGGTCTGCCCACTCCCTGGACATCTCCTTAGTGGGGGTCCTGCAGGAGTTCCCAGCTCTCGATGGGACGCTTTTACCTTTGCTCCTGCTGCCCGCCTGCTGGCTAATTCTGATTATTTCTCTTTCTCCTTGCTCTCTTGGGCGCCTTTATTCCTGACCGTGCATTTTCTCTGGACTCAGGATTAAAAAAAAAAACCCACACTGCTAATATCCTTGTCAGCCTTTCCTGAATCATTGCTGTGCAGTGCCGGGAGCCACGGGCCACTGCCTTCTGGCCAGCAGACTCTGTCCCTGAGCCTTCCTGTCGCTGGGGTCAGGCAGCCCTGTCTGGCTCTCTTCACCTTCTGAAGACAACACTCAGAAGCCTAGATCCTCTGAGAAATGTCCAGGTAGGGGAGGCAGATGGTGGGGGCTGGGGAGTGGNGTCAGATCCACCGCTTTCGTGAGGGGATGTTTCTGCCCCAGCTCACCAAAATCCATTCCTTTCGGCTCTTAAAGCAGGTGCTGGGACCACCTCCTGGATCACCTTGATACCCACGGCCCACCTGCCCGGGAAAGTGCCCCAGGGACTTTCTTGGGTTACAGTCTCTGTCATCCTCCTTTCATTTCAGCCTTGGCAGGGGTGGGGGGCTATGGAGGCCTGCTTGCAGATGCTTCTGCAGCCTCTCTGCAGGATCTGAGCAGCCTCTTGGCTGCCCCCCAACCCCAATGCCCACATCCAGAGCCTTGTGAACAAAGGCCTGCACAGAACCCAGACCTTTTGCTGGGACCCTTTTTACAGCCTTGTGGCTGAAGGGGCCCAAGGGGGCACATGGCAGCCCCAGGCCGTGCCGGACTCACCTGGCGCTGGCTTCTTTGTCTTCCACTGTGCCTGCTCGGTGGACTCCAGTCGGCCCAGGTCCTGGCTGGGGGAGCCAGCAGCTCCCCTGTGGGCCTGGCCAGGTCTGCCCACTCCCTGGACATCTCCTTAGTGGGGGTCCTGCAGGAGTTCCCAGCTCTCGATGGGACGCTTTTACCTTTGCTCCTGCTGCCCGCCTGCTGGCTAATTCTGATTATTTCTCTTTCTCCTTGCTCTCTTGGGCGCCTTTATTCCTGACCGTGCATTTTCTCTGGACTCAGGATTAAAAAAAAAAACCCACACTGCTAATATCCTTGTCAGCCTTTCCTGAATCATTGCTGTGCAGTGCCGGGAGCCACGGGCCACTGCCTTCTGGCCAGCAGACTCTGTCCCTGAGCCTTCCTGTCGCTGGGGTCAGGCAGCCCTGTCTGGCTCTCTTCACCTTCTGAAGACAACACTCAGAAGCCTAGATCCTCTGAGAAATGTCCAGGTAGGGGAGGCAGATGGTGGGGGCTGGGGAGTGGTGAAGAACTGAGGATCCGATCCACTGAGGTTTTCCATCTTACAGGTGACTTCTTGCAAATGCTATTAAAAAATTTTTTTTAAAGTGTTTCCCTCTACATTGTCTCATTTTCTATTATCATTCCTGTTTTAAAGATGAGGAATCCAGACCTCAGAGGACTTAGTGATGTCGTTGAAGTCTCACAGCTGCTAAGGGTCGGAACTCCAATCTCTGCTCAGGTGCAGGAGGGAAAATCATCCCCATTAGATGGATGAGGAGACTGAGGGTCATGTTGCTGAAAGAGCAGATCTCAGATCATGCAGCTGTGGAGGTGGTCCTAGAAGTGGAATTCAGGCACCGTGGGGTCCAGGACAGTGCTGGCACTGGGCAAAGGTTTCTCCTTGTGTGTTGTCCATGAAAAGCCAGTGTTGTCCGTGAAAAGCCAGGTCAGGCCAGGCTAGGAAACACCCACCAGAAGATACTTGAAAGCCTCAGGTCAAGAGTTCAAGGTGACTGGTGGGCTGTCCTGGGTACCCTGGTCTCATTGCAGGTACACAGGATCTACTGGGGAGCACACATTTGTATTTCCAAGAAGAAGGCTGTGTGACCTGGGCAATGTCCCCGTTCTGTGCTAAGGTGTGTGTGTGCGTGCTAAGTCGCTTCAGTCGTGCTCAACTCTTTGCAACCCTTTGGATTGTAGCCCACCAGGGTCCTCTGCCCATAGGATTCTCCATGCAAGAATACTGGAGTGGGTTGCCACGCCCTACTCCAGGAGGTCTTCCCAACCCAGGGATTGAACCCCCATCATGTATGTCTCCTGCACTGGCAGGTGAGTTCTTTATCGCTAGCACCACCTGGGAAGCCCCTGCACTGAGGATAATGGACTCAATATGCTTCTGATTGGTAACTGAGGTTTCCAAAATTCTGGTTCATGCCCATCAGTCTCGTCAGAGACTCACAGAGAAGGTGTCACTTAGCAAATGCACCCTCGTCCAGTCAGTCCTCCTTGATTCCCCACTCAAGACAGAACAAATCCTCTCCCTCCTTGGTCCTGCAGCCTCTACTTCTCTGAATGGTCACCTCTCTATTGAATGGGCCAACCGTTCCCCCACCATCCCTCACCTTGGCAGAGCCATGGCCATTAGATTTCTCATGGAGGCCTCACACCTATATAGATGCACAGCCAGCTGTGTGGATATCCATTTGCCCAGTTACAGTCAGTTATACACAAGCCTACCACCCTTATCCTCTCCTGGAGACACAGCTACACCCAGAAACACTGCCCTACACACCACACTCAGACAGTGTCACTTGCCTGCACACTCACATATCTACACACAGCTCTGCAGGCAAACACACGCCCTCTGAGAGTCTGTCCATGTCAGGCCAGGCCAGTTTGTGCAGGACGAGCACTTCCCCATTCTGGTATTCTGAGTGTCCTTCCTAGAACAGAGCCTGTGGCTGATTCTCTGGTTTGTAGGGAATGGGAAATTGGCCTGCTCTGGCCCCAAATTATAGGGGAACAAGCTCTAACACTGGAACTTTCTGTTCAAGAAGCCCATTCCAGCTGGAGCCTGCCTTCTTTGTCCTCTCTGCCAGATAGACCAGCCCCAGCTATCTCCAGGGAGCATCTGCCCGCATCACGCCCCTCATCAGATAAGCCCCCTGGCTAAGGGCTCCCGGGGTCCTGTCACCACCCTGCTTTGCCACCTCGGCACTTTCTCAATAACTTGCCAAGGTCAACTGTTGCTCACTCAGTTGTTTTCTTTTCCCATCACAACTGAAGCTTTATTTTTCCCTGGGACAAACAAACTGTCCCAGGGCTGGTGGCTTAATGGAACGATAGATAAGAAAGAGAAGGGAAAGCCAGCATCTCTGCTGAATTCTGCTTTGTCTCCACCTCCCAAACACTGCAAGTCCTAAAAGGGGGCACAGTGACAGACCATGGACCATGGGTCTGATGGGCATGGGCTTAGACCCCAGCTTGGCCCCTTCCCAGTTGTGTCATTGTGGACAGGCCCTGGGTCTCTGTAAGTCTCCGTTTCTGCATTTGTAAAATGAGCATAACCATTTGACACTTACAGGGTTGTTGGGAGGATTCAATGAGATTAAATGCATGTTAGAAGCACTTGATAAATGATAGAAAGCTCTAAAAATGTTAGTGACTAAGACTTGTTTTAACTATGAAAGTATCCCTCTGAAAATCAGGCAGGGCCTGAGTGGTGGTTCATATAAGGCTGGACCTCCAGTTCTGGCAGAGGAGAGAGGTGAGAGTCTGGGCAAAGGGTGTGGATCTGTCTTATAAAGCAGGAGAGAACTAGGTGGGTAAGCTGTTTCCTTTGCTGGTGTGAGCTGTCCCTAGCTACTTGTCATTGATCAGTTATGCCGGTAAGGCTTAGGAGATTACCATTTTCCTATGAAACTCAGAGGGAAGGAGCTTATGGATAAGGAGCCTGACATGGATTAAGACCACATTCGTGTTGGTCATTTTTCAAACATATTATCCCATTTCATCTCCAAACAATTGGCAAGGGAAGGGTTATTACAAACGAGGACATCATGGCTCAGACAGATAACATAGCTCCTAAGTGGCTGAGCTTGGAAGTGAATCCCTGATTCCTGACTTCAGGTGATGGTCTGCTTCATCCTCTCTGCCACCTTTGGAATGTGAACGGCAGAAAAAGCAAGCTGATTTGCAATGACGAATCCAGCTTCCTTGTCCTTGAAGGCAAGATGCTGAACAAATCCATATTGTAAGCAGTGCTTAGAGTGAATCTTCCTCCACAGAACAGTTCAGACAAAGACCTAGTTTATACACTGAATATGAAATATGACTGATGTCTTAAGACATTTGTATAAAAAGACTATTTCTTTACTATCACAGCCTCAAAGCCACCTCTTACCAGAGGCTGATCTGGAAGGCAGAAGACTGGGAAGATTTTTCCTTGAACTTCTTGGGGAACCTCAAATCAGTTTCACTCTCTCTCTGGGTCTCTGTTTTTCCATCTGTAAAAGAATGTGGCTTTCTGGGGTGATTTCTCTGGATTACTTTTAATCTCCCCAAATCCATAACTGTGGTGGCATCAGAGGTGAAGAACCTGCCTGCCAATTCAGGAGACGTAAGAGACATGAGCTCGATCCTTGGGTCAGGAAAAGCCCCTGGAGAAGGAAATGGCAACCCACTCCAGGCAAGTACTCATGCCTGGAAAATCCTAAGGACAGAGGAGACTGGCCGGCTACAGTCCATAAGGTTACAAAGGGTTGGATGTGAGTTAGCAACTGAGCACACACAAATGTATAGCTCGTGGTAGATCAATAAAGGAGGTTTTTCCAACTTGCAGATTCACTGATTGGCAAATCCTTACAGGGTTGGACTGCGTCAAGGGTGTTTGATCAATATATTTAGAAAACCAAAAATAATTCACATTGGGTATAGAAACCCAGGTAGAAACGGCTGCTCCTGTCTGACTCCATCGTATTCACCAAAGAAGAATTTTTGGCCCCTGAAGACAGTTTCCTTGTCAGTGCTTTGAGCTCTGGTTCTCCTTTCTGTAGAGGGGGCGGCCAGGTTCTGGGCCCCAGGTGAACTGCCCACCTTTGTCCCTGTCGGAGGTGATAGGAAACCTTCGCAGGACTCTTCCTTCTTCCAGAAATACGAGTCCCTGGAATGGGCAGCGGGGCTGGTCTCCTGGCTGTGAGGGGGGCTTCTGCCAAGATAGATGCAGCAGCCCTGGATGTGTATTCTTCTGGCACTTTCTTTTGGCGGGCGGTGCTCTTAGGAAGGGCCTCAACGTCTGCTAACTGCTACCAACAGATCAATCTGTTGACAGAGCTGCTCTCCTTGCATGGCCATTGAAACACCGGTCCCCTCGTGGGGATTCAGGCTGGCCAACTCCGTTTGCCAAATGCAAATGCATTAACCTTACAATTGGGTAATCTAATAAAAAGGATCAATGGTCTGATACAGTGCTTATGGAGTCATTTACTGCAAGCGAGAGCAATTTAGCTGGGACCCAGAGGAGCNGTGGTGGCATCAGAGGTAAAGAACCTGCCTGCCAATTCAGGAGACGTAAGAGACATGAGCTCGATCCTTGGGTCAGGAAAAGCCCCTGGAGAAGGAAATGGCAACCCACTCCAGGCAAGTACTCATGCCTGGAAAATCCTAAGGACAGAGGAGACTGGCCGGCTACAGTCCATAAGGTTACAAAGGGTTGGATGTGAGTTAGCAACTGAGCACACACAAATGTATAGCTCGTGGTAGATCAATAAAGGAGGTTTTTCCAACTTGCAGATTCACTGATTGGCAAATCCTTACAGGGTTGGACTGCGTCAAGGGTGTTTGATCAATATATTTAGAAAACCAAAAATAATTCACATTGGGTATAGAAACCCAGGTAGAAACGGCTGCTCCTGTCTGACTCCATCGTATTCACCAAAGAAGAATTTTTGGCCCCTGAAGACAGTTTCCTTGTCAGTGCTTTGAGCTCTGGTTCTCCTTTCTGTAGAGGGGGCGGCCAGGTTCTGGGCCCCAGGTGAACTGCCCACCTTTGTCCCTGTCGGAGGTGATAGGAAACCTTCGCAGGACTCTTCCTTCTTCCAGAAATACGAGTCCCCGGAATGGGCAGTGGGGCTGGTCTCCTGGCTGTGAGGGGGGCTTCTGCCAAGATAGATGCAGCAGCCCTGGATGTGTATTCTTCTGGCACTTTCTTTTGGCGGGCGGTGCTCTTAGGAAGGGCCTCAACGTCTGCTAACTGCTACCAACAGATCAATCTGTTGACAGAGCTGCTCTCCTTGCATGGCCATTGAAACACCGGTCCCCTCGTGGGGATTCAGGCTGGCCAACTCCGTTTGCCAAATGCAAATGCATTAACCTTACAATTGGGTAATCTAATAAAAAGGATCAATGGTCTGATACAGTGCTTATGGAGTCATTTACTGCAAGCGAGAGCAATTTAGCTGGGACCCAGAGGAGCGGCTGGGGGATGTGAGAAAGGCTCGAGCTGGCCAGTGGGCCTCCCTGACGTCCCGGGGGAAGCACGTCCACCTTCCCGCCACTGTCCAGAGATACTGGGCTGAGGGGGCGAGGGAATGGGCCGGGTGTGTGCCACTCATTCCTGCCACTGTAATCACTTAGAGGTTCAATTAAGTATAAATCATTAGTGGTATTTCAAGTTACTTTATCCAGGCTGGTGCGTAACACACTTGACTGGCGGTGGGGAGCTTTCTGCCACTAGATTTAGCGAGCGAGCGAACAAGGCAGTCATATGGGTTTTTCTGCTATGAAATTGATAAATGAAGCGGGCATTGGAGGTGCAGCAGTAATTTCTGTGGTGCAGCCAAGTGCTCTCTCCCTTGTCTCCTCCAGCGATGAGGGCATGGGCCCCTTTAATGCGGCAGCTTTCCCCTGGGGGCCCCAAAGCCAGGCTGCACTGCCGGCTTTGGTTTTATTTCCTTGTGGAGAACTTCCCAGAGCAAGCCCTGGTTCATTAGCGAGAATATACCTGGGGAGGAGAAAAGAAAAAAAGAGAGAGAGATGGAAAAATAAAAAGGATTACTTCACTCTTGTTCATTCTGATGAACACTGATTTTTTTTCATCATTTCTTTGGAGTAGGAAGTAGCGCAGAGAACAAAAATCAGACTGTCTAGGCAGCTGAATGCCTTCTTCCCATGGATGCAGTGGTCCCCAGCGGCCCGCATCCCTGTCTGAAAAGCATATTTTCTCCTAATCGGTTTTACAGCTCTTTTAAAGTAATATGTCAGATCATTTTCCCCATATACATAGTTAATGAAAGTAACCCTACAAATTCATTTTAAATAGATGGAAGTTGTTATAACCCTGATCCAGAATTTATTACGTTCATTACAATCTTGCTGAAGTAGGTAATGTAATGGACTATTACTTTTATTATCTTTTTAATCCCTCAAAATTATTAGGAACTGACTAATATTTGGCATCACCCTGTTAATGTTTAAACAGAAATTGATACTTTAATTCTTCTAATAAACGATGGGGCACTCTGAGTGGAAACAAAAGCCTGATGGGGTTTATCTCGATCAGACCCAGAGACTTTTAAGTGGGACTCAGGGGTTTGAGAGCAATTATTTCCAGGCAGGGTATCTTCATCAAGTACTCAGGAAGGACAGAAGAGCAGAGATGGAGATGGCGACAGAGAAACCCAGACGGAGGGCGACGGAAACCAGGCAGAAAAGTGAGAGGGAGAAAAATTCCACCCACATGTCCAAGTTCTAATTGTGATTCATAAAAAGCTCCGATTTGGGCTGATAACCATGCTAGCGGACGCTTTGTCTTTTCCTTCTTTCCTTCACCCTCCCCTCCCCTCCTTCTCAGATTAAAAAGATTTTTCTTTCCAACCATCCCTGTGTTAGTAATCAGCTTTATGGCTAAGAATTCTCAAGTGCTCTAGAGTCTGTGCATTGCCGAGACAAATGATTGGGTCGAATTCTCCTAGAGAGGAGAAAAGGAGACCCTGCTTACTCCTTGGATAGGAAGACTGGCTGCTCCATTTGCAAATTACCAAATCTCACAGTGAGATGGGAGGGGTGGGATGGGGGAGCAACTGATTTATCTCTTCCAGAAGTGGCTGGGTGATGTGCATACCGTCTGGAACTCCCCGGACCATTTTCTGCCAGGAAGGGTGACAGATGGGATTTAGGAGGAATTGATCTTTTGCACTTTCTAGTTTTTACAAGGTACAATCACATAAATTAAAAAAAAAAATCTTTTAGTTTCAACAGGGCCGAGAGGCCCAAAGTACTTCCCTTTCTGGTTTGGTGATAAAAGATGAAGGGAGAGAACGTCTGGGAGAGGAAAGGCTGGCATTTTGCGTCACTCGAGAGCAAGGGTGTGTTTTCTAACAAAGAAAGCTTCCCGTTAGCAAAGTCACTAATTAGCACAGAGAAGCTCATTAGAATTTAAAGCTGCTTTGCTGTGTAACATGGCGTTGCTGTCTCTAAATGCCCCGAGTTTCCAGAGCAAGCAAAGTATCGATGAAATTGACTCAGCATGAAAGGTGTCTGGTTTGTGTCAACTGGTGAGGAGGTGGCTTCCCAGCTCTCCTGGCAGCTGAGGTTACCAGGTGGCCCATGAGCTTGGCCCACACAGGTGGGCTGGAGACAGCATCTTGCCTGCTTGCCCACTGTGGCTGAGTCCAGGGACTGGCTGCTCATCATTGGGCTAAAATCCGTTTTAATCAGCAGAGGGGAAACTGGCCTTTAACTAAGTTTGCTCCTGATGCCTTATAAATCGTGTTGGCTGCTTTCGTCAACGCTGAGTTGACAAGGGCTACACATCGTTTGGGGCTTGATAAAGAGACAAGGAGACAGCTTCTCAGCATGTTTATTTTTAATAGACATAAAAAATGAAAACAAAGGCTTCTTGCTCTTCTGAATCCTCGTTGACAGAAAAATTCTGGATTAGGAGGGGTATCTTTTTAAATTTGTTTTGTTTAACTAAAATATTCTTGTGGACACGAGGACAGCTTCAGAACTAAGAATGGCTGAGCTCCAGAAAGCTCCATGGTTTCCTTCCTCAACATAAAGTGCCAGGTGCCGTGTTTAGGTATCAACACGTCACAGCTGTAGCAACATTCTCTGGGCACTCAGCTTTGGCTCTGTCTTGTGGGTACCATAAACCCCCTCTATTCCTACCTCATCTATTAAAAATACAGCATTGAGAGTTGGAGCTATGTATTCTGAGATACATTGCTGGAAATCAATCTCCGTTCTTATTTCTAAATCTTTTAATAGAAATAACTTCTCCCTGCTGTTTTACTAGATATGGGTGGTGCTAAGTTCATTTCAGAGAACATCAGCAAGGATATACCTTTAAGAGCCAATTAAAAAACAGCCACAATAAATATGACAATTTTACATGTCTTCCATATAAAAAGAGCTCTTTCAAATTGAAAGATTCTGGGAGAAAAATGAAAGTGTATGAGAAAGAGTTTACAAAAGAAAAACTCAAGTAGCTTTTATTTAATGAACATCTACCAGGTGTAATTTACACGGGATCTCTCATTCATTGTTTATAAAGCCCCCATGAGGTAGATGTTATTGTGCTCATCCCAATTGGAAAATGGAGAACGGGGACTTCTCTGGTGGTCCAGTGGTTAAGACTTCACCTTCTATTGCAGAGGGTGTGGGTTCGATCCCTGGTCAGGAAACTAAGATCCCACATGCCTGGTGGCCCAAAGAACAGAAAGCATAAACAGAAACAATGCTGTAATAAATTCAAAAAAGACTTAAAAAAAATGAACAATAAAGGTTTGAAAAGTTAGTCAGCCCCAAATCGTACAGATTATAGGTGGGCATCCAGAATTCAAGAGCAGGCAGCTTGATCGAGCATGGGCTCTTAACTGCTCTTCTATAATCCCATAAATTCACAGATACAATCATGTAAAAAAGTTGAAAAAAAAAACTTCACATTTACCAGTCAACACAATATGTTAATTTAAAACAATAAAAATTTTATTTATGAGATTAACAGAGAATTTGAAAATGTTAATATTCAATGCTGGTAAGGATGGGTTGAAATAGTCATTTTAAAATATGAACTGCAATTTGACAATCTCTATTAAAAAATCTGTAAAATTTATAAGTCATCTGACCTTACAAAGACATTGTAAGTAAAATATCTCAAGGAAATTAAAATGTAAGCAAAGTTTTAGACACATAAGTCTCCACTAGAGCATTGAAAACTGGCTAACTCTCCCACATGGGGGGTAAATAGATAATGGTCCATTCATTCAATAAAATATTGGAAGCAACAAAAATGATGTTGTGAAAGAATTTCTAAGAATATGGGGAAATGCTTATGCAGAGTAAAAAAAAAGGCAGGGCATAAAATTGCAGGTGTAATATCAGTCATGTAAAAATACATGATTCAGGGAGTGTTCTCTTTGTAATGGGATTTTGTATGGTCATAGCTTTTTGTTATAAAGTATTTTCCAAATTTTCTAAATTAAACATGTTTTACTTGTCTTCAGGCATGGGGACACCAGTGATTGGTTTAAAAAAATCAACTTCTTCCCTTAAATTGCAGACCTAATGAATGCTGATTCCTGGCACGAGGTTAAACTAAGACGCTGGGTGTGTGGCTCCCTGCATACATACACCTGGGACAGCTGAAAGCAACCCTGTGTGTGTTCTTCAGCTCTCTGAATCTCCCCATCACTGATAACATACCCACTCATAGGGTTACTGTGAAGATAAAAATATGTGTAAGGTGTTAGAACAGTGCTGGCAACACTAATAATGGAAACAGTAATAATGGTAGTAACACACTACTATGGTTCTTCCAGGGACCATGTGTGCATGTGAGAGTTGGGCTGTGAAGAAAGCTGAGTGCTGAAGAATTGATGCTTTTGAACTGTGGTGTTAGAGAAGACTCTTGAGAGTCCCTTGGACTGCAAGGAGATCCAACCAGTCCATTCTAAAGGAGATCAGTCCTGGGTGTTCATTGGAAGGACTGATGCTGAGGCTGAAACTCCAATGCTTTGGCCACCTCATGCAAAGAGTTGACTCATTGGAAAACACCCTGATTCTGGGAAGGATTGGGGCCAGGAGGAGAAGGTGATGACAGAGGATGAGATGGCTGGATGGCATCACTGACTCGATGGACGTGAGTCTGAGTGAACTCCGGGAGTTGGTGATGTACAGGGAGGCCTGGCGTGCTGCGATTCATGGGGTCGCAAGGAATCGGACACGACTGAACGGCTAAACTGAGCTGAACTGACTGAATACATTACTGATGTGGTTCTTGGTTTGTAAGCAGGAAGGACAAACTGAGCATCTAACAGGTCTTAGATGTGTACATAGACTGACTTGTCTTGGGATACAGCTGAAGGCATCTTTTATTGGTGCCCAGCATCCCAGTCCTAGATCTGGGCTTCTGGTGCAGCCCATGCCTTTGTCAGCTGCTGCAGAATTGAAGGGGATGCCTCTGGATTTCTCATGGACTTGTATGGAGAACCTCATTCAATCCCCAATTCTTGGGGCCAAGTACTGTGCTTTTCATCTAGAGAAAAATTTCCCCTACAACTAGGAGAAGCAGGTTTCATCATCATCTCTGCATGAAATCATTCTTCTGGGTCATGAAGCCAGTAAGTGGCAGAGTTGGAATTTGACCCTGTGTTGGTCTGGCTCTGGAGATGGCTGAGATGTGTAGCGATCGTGGCTGACAACACAGGCTCTGGAATCAGGACAATCTTGGGGTTTTGACTCTCTATGTGGCTTTGAGCAAGTCATAAAGGTGCCTGCACCTCAGTTTGCTAATCTGTAAAATGGGACGATACTGTATGTCTCTTAGTCCAATTAGTCAGTGATTGTATGTTGCACTATTGCTTTATGTCACACCTGGAAAAACAGAATTGTTGATAATTAAACTATGATATAATAACTCTCTTATCCCTTAGAATTGTAATTTTATACTCAGGGAAAAAGCTCTTGGGTTTATTTAGACATAGATTTTTGTAAGGCTATTGTACATACATAAAAAGGAAAATACAAATGAAAAAGTTTGTTTAAGGTATTCCTAAAGCTTCTTCATATTCTAAAAATTGACTCAGAATCATTGCAGTCCATGTTTTTCTACACACTAGCATCCTCTGTAACATCACAGACATCGCTGGTAGCATTTCTTTAGAAACCACTTGTCTATTTTCCACGGGATTTTAAACCACAGAAACCTTATGCTGGAAGTTTTGATGTGTGTTCCCAGATAAGACAGTGACATCAAGACCGCTGCCAGGCTGACAGTGATTGTAAGAAGCATCTCAATCTCATAGATGCTAAAACAGGGGAAAGAAAGTGTCCATCTTAGAGCTGATGGTATGTAGAAGCTACCTTATAGAGTTGTTAGGAGAATTAAATGAGGCTGTGTTTATAAAGAACATAAACCAGAGGCAGGACACAGGGAATGCTCAACAGCATCACCAGCACC
>SJYW01034389.1:1087427-1104010 GCA_006410735.1 Raphicerus campestris | reverse complement strand
CCCCATCACTGATAACATACCCACTCATAGGGTTACTGTGAAGATAAAAATATGTGTAAGGTGTTAGAACAGTGCTGGCAACACTAATAATGGAAACAGTAATAATGGTAGTAACACACTACTATGGTTCTTCCAGGGATCATGTGTGCATGTGAGAGTTGGGCTGTGAAGAAAGCTGAGTGCTGAAGAATTGATGCTTTTGAACTGTGGTGTTAGAGAAGACTCTTGAGTGTCCCTTGGACTGCAAGGAGACCCAACCAGTCCATTCTAAAGGAGATCAGTCCTGGGTGTTCATTGGAAGGACTGATGCTGAGGCTGAAACTCCAATGCTTTGGCCACCTCATGCAAAGAGTTGACTCATTGGAAAACACCCTGATTCTGGGAAGGATTGGGGCCAGGAGGAGAAGGTGATGACAGAGGATGAGATGGCTGGATGGCATCACTGACTCGATGGACGTGAGTCTGAGTGAACTCCGGGAGTTGGTGATATACAGGGAGGCCTGGCGTGCTGCGATTCATGGGGTCGCAAAGAGTCGGACACGACTGAACGACTAAACTGAACTGAACTGACTGAATACTTTACTGATGTGGTTCTTGGTTTGTAAGCAGGAAGGACAAACTGAGCATCTAACAGGTCTTAGATGTGTACATAGACTGACTTGTCTCGGGATACAGCTGAAGGCATCTTTTATTGGTGCCCAGCATCCCAGTCCTAGATCTGGGCTTCTGGTGCAGCCCATGCCTTTGTCAGCTGCTGCAGAATTGAAGGGGATGCCTCTGGATTTCTCATGGACTTGTATGGAGAACCTCATTCAATCCCCAATTCTTGGGGCCAAGTACTGTGCTTTTCATCTAGAGAAAAATTTCCCCTACAACTAGGAGAAGCAGGTTTCATCATCATCTCTGCATGAAATCGTTCTTCTGGGTCATGAAGCCAGTAAGTGGCAGAGCTGGAATTTGACCCTGTGTTGGTCTGGCTCTGGAGATGGCTGAGATGTGTAGCGATCGTGGCTGACAACACAGGCTCTGGAATCAGGACAATCTTGGGGTTTTGACTCTCTATGTGGCTTTGAGCAAGTCATAAAGGTGCCTGCACCTCAGTTTGCTAATCTGTAAAATGGGACGATACTGTATGTCTCTTAGTCCAATTAGTCAGTGATTGTATGTTGCACTATTGCTTTATGTCACACCTGGAAAAACAGAATTGTTGATAATTAAACTATGATATAATAACTCTCTTATCCCTTAGAATTGTAATTTTATACTCAGGGAAAAAGCTCTTGGGTTTATTTAGACATAGATTTTTGTAAGGCTATTGTACATACATAAAAAGGAAAATACAAATGAAAAAGTTTGTTTAAGGTATTCCTAAAGCTTCTTCATATTCTAAAAATTGACTCAGAATCATTGCAGTCCATGTTTTTCTACACACTAGCATCCTCTGTAACATCACAGACATCGCTGGTAGCATTTCTTTAGAAACCACTTGTCTATTTTCCACGGGATTTTAAACCACAGAAACCTTATGCTGGAAGTTTTGATGTGTGTTCCCAGATAAGACAGTGACATCAAGACCGCTGCCAGGCTGACAGTGATTGTAAGAAGCATCTCAATCTCATAGATGCTAAAACAGGGGAAAGAAAGTGTCCATCTTAGAGCTGATGGTATGTAGAAGCTACCTTATAGAGTTGTTAGGAGAATTAAATGAGGCTGTGTTTATAAAGAACATAAACCAGAGGCAGGACACAGGGAATGCTCAACAGCATCACCAGCACCAGCATCATCAGCATCAGCATCAGCATCAGCTTGGCTATTGTATTCTATTCTAGTCTCTGAGAAGTACTGCATATACACACGACTCAGCTGAATATTCCTCCAGACTCTGAGCCAAGGTCTGGCACTGATGAACTACGACGTGTTTGCGTAAAGCCCCATATCCTTCTCTATCTCTTTCTTTCCCTACATGCTTTCTGAACCTTTTTCTCTTTTCCTCTTACCTTTCCCTCTCCCATCTCTCCTTTTTGCTCTCTTCCTTCTTCTTCTCTCTGCCTCTCCTTTCCACTTCTACCCAGCTCTTCAACAAATAAATGGCTCTGTAACTCCATCTCTCTTGTAGGTTTAGAGTGAATGGAAATGCTTGTTTTAATATCCCTGACTGGCCCAGCAGCAGGGTCTCGAGCTCCCTTCACTTCTGCTAGAAGATCGGCTCCTGTGGTTAATGATTTCCAGGACTGCCCTGGGCCTTCAGTGCTCCACGCACAGCAGAGGCTGCTGGGCTGTGCTGTGCCTTGCCCTTCAGAGGAGGCTGCTGGCTGTCGTGGAGGCTGCGTCGGTCCTGACTCTAGTGGCCATGGGCAGACAGGCGCAGGGTCTGCCTAAAAAGAAACCATTTATTCTCCTTTATGATTCTTTAAAACAGAAGTTCACGGCTTTTATGATGAGCCTTATACATGCATTTAGTGACATTACAGTATTTGATTATGTGCATTAAGAAGAGGTCTGAGAGCTCTCTGGTGTCCTTAGTTTTAAGTGTATTTTAACTGCCTACAATGAAAGGAACAAGACTAAAGACGAGCTGTGGCAGCGTCTTCATAAATTCTGAGCTGTAACTGACACACGTTTGCTGGCACCAGGAGCAGTCCAGGCAGGTGGGAACAAGGAAGAGAATCAGTGGGATCTCTATTTTCTCATGGACCTGGGGCCAAAGGACAGCAAGATCAGCCATCCCTATGAAGCTTTCTCTCTGGCCAGCATCCAACTCAGGAATGTGCATGGGCTGGGACTAACATCACCCTGGACCCAGCACTCTGCTATGTTCTTGACACACATCACTGTGTTCAGTCTCGGCAGACAAGTGCTATTTGCCCCATTTTCCAGACAAAGAAACTGAGCCTTAGCCAAGTGAGATGACTTGCTCCAAATTTGCACACGTCTGAGCCATTATCTGAAACCAAATCTTTCCAAGCCTTTGCACGGCCGCTGAGGGCAGAGCTCAGAGTGGCTCTCATCTGGAGAAGTTACTGGAGAAAGAGGAGGGAGTAGGTGTTGAGGCCACAGTAGCAGAGGCCTCCAGAGAGAAGCTTCTTTCTCTCGCCCATGGACGCGTGCACGCATCGAGATGGAAACAGAATCAGTACAGAAAAACTCACTTGAAATGAACTGCTCCCAGACAGGCCGCCATGGTGGCGTGATTGATACTGGAGCATGTAGGTGTAATGAAAGTGATGCCGGCTCCTCTGCACCTGTGATTTATTGAGGACAAATTTAAGATGAGAAAGGGCCCCATACCAGGAGCTGCATCTTCCCCTCGAAGGGAGGGTGGTCATCCATCACCAGCCATTACAAGGGCCCATTGCTAGCGGCTCATCAGATGAGCCAATAGTCTCTTTGTTGGGGTTCCTAACAAGTGTTGGATCAGCAAAAGTCTATTTATGCTGGTGGACCTTTCAGGACCAATTTGTAGTGGGTCACTGATTCTGCTGGGGTATTATCTTCTTTACTACTCGGGCCAGTTGGGGAACGCGGCAAAGATTAATGGTTTTGGCTGCCGAGTTGCCGCCGCAATCTACTGCTTCTGGACCAAAGATTAAGTTTTTTTGTGTTTTACCAGAAAGGGCCCACCTTGCGTGCTTTGATTTACTGACTTGCTTGTGGGGAAAGAAGTTGTGGAAATATACTTGGTTGTGGTGAAGTTTGGCAGATGGCTGTGAGACCTGGCATCTTCAACCTCCAACCCGAGGCCCTGGGGAGGGAACCCTGAGCTTTTGGTCCCATGGCTTGGGTCCTGCCAGTACAAGGGGGAACTCTTTCTTGAGCTCCCAGGATATTAAAGCCTTGTTTGGCACTCAGCTGTTGACTCTGGGTTCAGAGAGGCAGCCAGCGCCCTAAACTTTATGATTTAAAACTACAGTACTAAAAAAAAAAAAATTAGTTACGGCTTTTTCTTATTATTTGGAGAATTGCCCGTGTTCTTTTAATACATGTAGGGAAAAAAAATTAAAAGCAAATAGAACCAAGCCTGAACCAGATGCTCAGTGGCGTGATTATTAATATTTTGGTTTGCATTTTCATCCAGGGTTTTTGCTAGGTGCAAAAGTAACATGTGTGTTATTTTACACAAGTAGAATCATACTGGATTTATGTGGGCTTTTTCAAAAATTTATATGGCTTTGCATTCTGCTTTTTATAACGAACATTTTACCATTTTCCCCATCTCTTCGTCATTTTCATAAGCCCCATTTTTTTTTCTCAGGTTTTGGGTTTGTTGCAATGTCTCCAGGGCCAAAGGTCCATTCTTTGATGAAGTGAACGTTTGTTGTGAGCTTTCTCTGGGTCAGATTGTGTTGTGCTGGGATTGTATTGTGGATCAGATGCAGCACTCCTGAAGCAGAGGTGCCGAGGTCAGCTCCCAGGGCTGTGCTTGTGCCCTGCAGGGGGCTGGCTGCAACACTCAGATCTCCCACAATGGACCAGAGCCCTAGAGATGGTTTGGAGGCTGGGGACTGTTACTCCCAGGTCCTTGTAGAGTCAGCGCTCCAAAGGAAGACTGCTTCTGCAGGAGAGAAGGCTGCTGTTGGCTTTGGATAGCTCAGCTTGGCTGTTTTTTTTTTTTTTTTAAGGGTGAATTGGGAGCTGGGAGCCAAAACCTCCTGCCTGAGTAATAGCGGCCCAATCTCGGAAAACTGGAAAAAAAGCCCTGTAGGCACCAAGGGAGCGGCCACCCTAGGCAGCTGCAGAAACTACCCAGGGAGGCAGTAAGGTATGACAAAAAGGAGTGTGGCCTTCAATGGGACTCCGGGGGCCTGAATTTGGGTCTCCTAGCTGGTGGCCTTGAGCAAGTCATCTTTCCCAGCATTAGTTTCCTCATCTGAAAAGGGGGACTCGTATCTCTCAGCTCCTAGAATTTTGTGCTGGTTCACTGCGTTAAAAGTGCTGGGTGAAGAGCTGGCACTCGGCCAATGCCAGCCCTGCCCCAGGCCCGTTTTCTGATACTGTGCTGACTCAGTAGAGAGATGGGCTCTAATTGTTCCAACAACATGTCTGAGGCTCACAGAGCCTTTCCTTGGGAGCCTTTGTCTCAGGACCATAAATCACCAGACAACTGTCCCCATGGTCGCCTTGGCTGGGCTTCCTTCCCCTGGTGGGGCGGCTGAGGAGCGACTGTTGGGAGGCGTGGCCACCTCTTCACCGCTGGTTTTTAAATCTCTAATTGGGAGTCTTACTTACTCAGCGATTCCAACATTCCCTTTGTGGAGACCTCTTCTCCGCCTGCCCGAGGGCAGGCTCCCTCTCTTCCTTACCACCCTGCTTCTAGACTACCATTCTTGAAGTAAGCAGAGCATTTTTTGCTGGATGATGCTTACACAAACTTTCCCAAAGCTTGTCTCAATAACTTGCAGGAGGCTTTTGTCTGACAGCTCAAGGCCTCTGTCTCTACCGGACTCATTCTGTTTCTGGGGAGAAACTTCTCTTGGTTCAAGAGCAGCAGTGAATATCCCAGACATTCCCAGCCTCCGGGCTCTCCTCTGGTCTAAGCTCCTTGTTCTGGCCACCCTTACATTCCCGATCATCCTTCCTCCCACAGAACACTTGCTCTTGCTGTTCTCTTGGCCTGAACACCCTTCCCCTGCCCAGGCTCTTCATAACGGCCCTTCCCTCTCAGTCTTCAAGTCTCAGCTGAAATGTTACAGAAGCTCCTTCCCTGACTCTCCCTCCCAGACCACGTCATGTCCCCCCAGTGTTAAACTCCCTGAAAGCACACTTTGTTCCTCAGACTTTCCATGGTTTGTGAGATATATATATATACATATGGATATATTTGTGTGATGGCAGATTTAACAAGTTGAATCCTTTCCTCGCTTCCCACTGTCAAATGACCACCTTTGTTTCAATGTTGATTTCAGTGTCTGACACGTTATGGACTCTTGACAAATAGGGGTGTTGACTGAAGAAATGAATGAATAAATAGATAGATGGAGGCATGAATTAGACAGTAAATGAACGAAGGAATGAATGACCTGTTGAGTGAATGAATGAGTGAATTTCAGGGCCGCATACAGAGGCTCATTTTAAGAGACATGTCACTTCCTTGAAGTCCAAGGGGTTGAGGAGTCTCTCCTGTCTTTTTTGTATTTAAGCCTCACTTAAAACCAACATTTCTGATAACTGTATGTGCATTTTNGACTGTTGGGAGGCGTGGCCACCTCTTCACCGCTGGTTTTTAAATCTCTAATTGGGAGTCTTACTTACTCAGCGATTCCAACATTCCCTTTGTGGAGACCTCTTCTCCGCCCGCCCGAGGGCAGGCTCCCTCTCTTCCTTACCACCCTGCTTCTAGACTACCATTCTTGAAGTAAGCAGAGCATTTTTTGCTGGATGATGCTTACACAAACTTTCCCAAAGCTTGTCTCAATAACTTGCAGGAGGCTTTTGTCTGACAGCTCAAGGCCTCTGTCTCTACCGGACTCATTCTGTTTCTGGGGAGAAACTTCTCTTGGTTCAAGAGCAGCAGTGAATATCCCAGACATTCCCAGCCTCCGGGCTCTCCTCTGGTCTAAGCTCCTTGTTCCGGCCACCCTTACATTCCCGATCATCCTTCCTCCCACAGAACACTTGCTCTTGCTGTTCTCTTGGCCTGAACACCCTTCCCCTGCCCAGACTCTTCATAACGGCCCTTCCCTCTCAGTCTTCAAGTCTCAGCTGAAATGTTACAGAAGCTCCTTCCCTGACTCTCCCTCCCAGACCACGTCATGTCCCCCCAATGTTAAACTCCCTGAAAGCACACTTTGTTCCTCAGACTTCCCATGGTTTGTGAGATATATATATATACATATGGATATATTTGTGTGATGGCAGATTTAACAAGTTGAATCCTTTCCTCGCTTCCCACTGTCAAATGACCACCTTTGTTTCAATGTTGATTTCAGTGTCTGACACGTTATGGACTCTTGACAAATAGGGGTGTTGACTGAAGAAATGAATGAATAAATAGATAGATGGAGGCATGAATTAGACAGTAAATGAACGAAGGAATGAATGACCTGTTGAGTGAATGAATGAGTGAATTTCAGGGCCGCATACAGAGGCTCATTTTAAGAGACATGTCACTTCCTTGAAGTCCAAGGGGCTGAGGAGTCTCTCCTGTCTTTTTTGTATTTAAGCCTCACTTAAAACCAACATTTCTGATAACTGTATGTGCATTTTTTTCTGTATGGAGATCTGTCTTCATCCTCTGCTCTTCTTTTTCTTTTAAATATTTCATTATGAAAATTCCCAAACAGACGCGAAAGTGAGAGAATTATAATAAACCTTCCTGTGCTCCTTATCCCACCCATCACTGGAATACTTAAATCCAGTTATCATCTCATTTTATGCATAAATATTTTAGGACACATTGCTAATAGACACGATTTAAAGAAATAGCCATAATACTATGATCACATTTAATGAAAAGATTTTCTAAAACACCCATCTCCTTTAATATCTAGTATTTGTACGATCAGATATTCCCAGCTGTCTCAAAAATCTCTATTTTACACTTAGGTTGTTCAAATTTGGCCTACAAACGTTGTTTTTGGTGGATACATCTCTTAAGTTGCTTTTCATCGATAACGTTTTCCCTCTTCTCCCCACATTAAAAATGTCATTTCTTTCTTTCTTTTTTTTTAATGCCATTTGTTTTTTGATGAGCCTGGGTCATTCATCCTGCAGAATGTTTCATGTTCTGGCTGATTGCCTCTTGGTAGTGTGATCTAACGTGTTCCTCTGTCCCCCGTGTTTCCTGGAAACTCAGATTCAGAGGCCGGATTACAGTCACATTTGATTTTTGGCCAGAAGTCTTCGTGGATGGTGTTGTGCAACCTCTGTTTTATCAGATCCTAACGTCTACTCGTTTCTCCTTTAAAGATGTTACAATTGATCAGTGGCTCGCCCTGCCATTCTTAATGAACTCCCTACTACCATCTCCATTTCCGAGGCATGAGAACTTGTTTTGCAAAACAAGTCAGTAGAGAACATTGATCCTATCGAGCAGCAAGGTCTGAGGACAAACGCACTGATTGAGAGCAGCCAGCCCAGAGAAGAGGTTTAATTTCTCTGCGTCTCGATTTTCTTGACTGTAAAGTGGGGCTAAGAATAGCTTTGAGAACTAACAGATGGGGGAATGTCTGGTAGATAATGTCAACACACAGTATAAAGTGCTAACTGTGGATTAACCTGCTTAATCTTCCCAACAATTCTAGTCTATGAGTTCTGTTATGCGTATGGGGGAGAGGAGACGCAGAGTGTTTGGGTAACTTGCTTGCCCAAGGACAACACAGCTCAACGGAGCTGGGATTTGAACCCAGGCAGTTGGGCTTTAGAGCTTGGAATTCCACGCTAGATGCCTGTTGAGCCATTGCAGGGAATGCGCAGCTGTTAGTTTCCACCCTGTGAGGTGTGCAGGGGTGGAGTAAGGCAGTCTTCCATGGCCAAAGGCGGGTTGCTTTTTGAGTTACACAAATTTATTATTTTTGTCCCTCACTGCTTTAAGGTGGGTCAGAACCAGCTTGACAAAGCCACCCCCTAGGGTGAGATTTGATTTCCCCAGAAAAATTTTTCGGAAGCCCAGAGAGGTTAAGTGGCTTGCCCAAGATCACACAGCAAGTTTGCCCCTGAGCTAGGATTAGAACCTCAGACTCTCTCCAGCCTGGGGCCACTGTGTCTGGACCGTCCATGCCCGTGTAGAAGGGCTCTCTCTCTTTACTCCCCACCTCCATACCCAAGAGTCATGTTCATGTGGGGCAGAACTCCTCTGAGAAAATGGACAAACACCCCTGCCTAAGTCACTGTAGCCATTTAACACTTTCCTGGCACATCAGAGACGATCTCTTCTCGGTCACTATTGTAGAAGTCTAGGCCTGCTAACCTTGTCCTCCCAAAAGCATTCTGAGAACCAAGCTTTCCTCTCCCTTAACCTCCATTGTGAAGCAAAAGCAAATTAAAGTACTGAGACAGAGATTGAACTTGGTCCTCCTGGCTCAGAGTTCACGGAGGGCTGGAAGTGATGCCAGCACATCCACCATGACTGCAACCCTATCTTCCAGATAAAGGAAGAGAGGCTCAGAGAGGGGTGGAAACCCAAGGAGCTCACACAGCCTTGCCTACATCTTGGGCTGCAGCACAGGCTGGATCTGTTCCTCCTGCAACCTAAGAGGAGGTCCCCAGAGTGGTCTCCTGTTGGGCTGATAACGAAGGCCAAGACAATGATGAAAGGTGCTTCTGGCGCCAGTGCTGGTCACTCCCCTGCTGCCTCGAGCCCTGGGCACTCGCTCAGTAATGGACTATGGCTGATCCCAGGACTGACTGGCAGCCAGCCTGGAGATCCTCAGGGGAAACCTGGAAATTGTGGCCTCCAGCCTGGACACAATGTCTCTTTTGGGCACCTGTGGGTGGGGAGGGGGCTTCTGGTTGTCTCAGAGTGCCTCTGAGCCCATGGGATGAGGGGAGTTGAACTATGTCCCCTCCACCCCAAACCCCAACCACTGGGACAGAACACTAGATGAGCCTTCCAGACTGCAAAATACAGAAAACTGTCAAAATGCCAGCTCCTCATTTCCTTTGCCTGCTGTCTCCCTGTCCTGCGCTCCTGGCTGGCCAGCATGATAATCTGCAGCCTTGCCAGGGTGGCATTGAAACCACTAAGAGGGTTAAAAGGTGTCCTCAAATACCAGGCTGTGATCCCAAGGTGGGCCAGGCCACCATCACTCCCAAGACAGAAGAGATGTCTCTGAAAGCAGCCTGAACACAGCACAGGCAAGGGCCCAGAGGCACGAGCCAGCAGGGAGCTGCACAGGGGAGAGGAAGGGAGAGCTTTAGGGCGGTGAGACTGGGAGGGCAGACCTTGAAAGCGAGGCAAAAAGCTCAGACTTCACCTGGCTGGCCACAGAGATCCACTGATGGCCTCCAAGGGAAGGCAGAAGAGAGAAACCTGGAGACCACCCAGAGTCCTGGATCTTTCTTAAATACGCCAAGCCAGGTGACAGGCAAATAGAAAACGGGAGCATCTGACCTTTTTCTAGGACACCCAATATTTATGCGCTTTGCTCATCACCCAAATTTTATTCATTTACCCAAAGAGTGCAAAAAAGGCGCTTGAGGAAACTGCTATAAATCTAGTGCAAGTCACCATGGTAACCTGATTAGCAGCTAAATTAAGTTCATGATTAAGAAGAAATAAATAAAAATAACTCTCCTCCTTGGCTGGGGCTGCCCACTGGGCTACTGGCGGCTGAGCAGATGCTGAGGTCTTGGAGGGCCAGAGCCTGGGCCCTCAGAGATGATTGGGCCTCAGTGGGAGGGATAGATTTACTGCAGAGAAGCTGGGAGCTCACATGAGGGTTGATGAGGCCCCTGGTGGCCAGGCTGGGGAGTGCAGACTGTACCCCTCAAGGCTAAAGCTATGGGTCTCAGGAAAAGGGGCCCATATCCTCCAAGACAGTCTTCTTGATGCCCTGGACCAGTCTTCATGTATCAGAGCATCCTTTCTATGTGTTGTCACCTCTTCAGTTCTTGGTCCCCATGTTCTGGCTGTTAGGGACCCCAGTATGCCTTAGACCTGGTTCAGGTCCTGGACAAGCCTGGTTTAGATGGTAGAAACAGATAAAACAGGAACTTTGGACACAGTGTGATAAACACAAGGGTGGAGGTCAATAAAAGGTACTATAGAATAATGGACCAGTTGGGGGACTTCCTGGAGGAGGTGATGGTGGGAAAAAAGACATATGCTGCTGCTGGAGAGTGCCTACTTCAGGTGAGCATTCTGGGCTTTCCTTTTGGAGCTGATTGGCAGGATGTTGGTACCCCAGCACCAACATGGAATGGGCTGGTATTGCCCCTGATGAGATGTGAGGGGTTTTCTTGGGGGCTGGTGTGGTTAACACAGCTCAAGGATCAGCAGAAAGAGAGATATGGGCTTTCCATTTACCCTTTCCAAGTCTCTTTCTGGCCAAAGCAGCCTAGTGCAGTGGTTAGTCAAATAGATGCTGAATATTCTTCCTGTCCCTTGCTAGCTATAGCCTCTGGTTAGTGATTTTGTTTACTTGAGCTTCAGTCTCATGGTCTATGAAATGGATGGAAAGTGAAAGTCATTCAGTCGTGTCCGACTCTTTGTGACCCCATGGCTACACAGTCCATGGAATTCTCTGCAGGCCAGGATACCGGAGCGGGTAAACTGTTCCCTTCTCCAAGGGATCTTCCCAACCCAGGCACTGAACCCAGGTCTCCTGCATTGCAGGCTGATTCTTTACGAGCTGAGCCACCAGGGAAGCCCAAGAACACTGGAGTAGGGGTGAAAAAGTTACTATCTCATAAGGTGACCTTGAATTATTGAGGTGATGCAAGCTAGATGTGGTGTGGCCCCTCACAGGTGGAAAACAGTAGGATGCTTGCTGCTGATAGCTTCCTGCCCTGAGGAGGCCTTGCCCTGATTGGGCGGGGGGAGAAATGCTCCCCTTAAGCCTCCTTCAGGAGAGATAGCTGCAGGAAGGAGGGGTGACTGACAGCCCCAGCCTCCGCCCCTCTGGCTCCCCCAGTGTGTTCAAGCTGAGGTTATATTTCCTCTCCATTGCTCTCAGCCAGTGACGGAGCACAGGGATGATGCCGAGGCTGGCCCTTTCCTACAGGATGTGAGGCACTGTCCCAGGAATGCCCCCCAGCCTGGTCGAACCTTTTCTAGAATAGGGCTGTGGTCTGCACACCTCTCTTCTCCTGCCTTCCTTCCTTGCCCCTCCCCTCTCCTCGGTGTCAGGTCTGCCTCCGTCGGAGGCTCCCCCTGCTCCCTCATCCCCCATCCTTCACAGCTGTGTCCCCAGTAAGCCTCTTGCATGTCTAATCTGACAGTTGTCCATCAGGAGAGCTCCAAAGGACACAGAGGGTCAGGGGACATGTCCTTCCCAGAAGTGGGTGTGATGGAGATAAATAGGAGACTCAACAACAGGTCACAGGGGTGCCTATAGGTTGGGGGGTCAGGGCCTTCAGGGACTCCAGTCTCTCTCCATGTCTTGCTTTTAAGCCTGTGTGTGTGTGTGTGTGTGTGTGTGTGTGTGTGTGTGTGTGTGTATGTACGTATGTGTGAATGTGTGTATGTGTATATGTGTGTGCACAGTCCATGCTTCCATCACTGCATCGACCATAGTGTAGTGAAAAAAAAATGTTTTCACCAGAAGAAGATGAGTTCCCGTCTGTTCCCCGACTTAGTCCTGCAGAAGGCCTTGTGCACGGTAGATGCTCAGTTAAAATAACCCGAGTTTCTATGGGAGCTTTATCTAGCCTTTTTCTTTGAACCAATGTTATTTTCATTTTCAGGTATTTTGAATCCCATCGCGTTAGCTTATTTAAGCTCTTTTATCCTTTGTTTTTGTGCCAAAGTATGTATGCATTTGTTGTTTAGTCGCTAAGTCATGTCCGACTCTTTGTGATCCCATGGGCTGTAGCCCACAAGTCTCCTCTGTCTATGGGATTTCCCAGGCAAGAATACTGGAGTGGGTTGCCATTTTCCTTTCCAGGGCATCTTCCAGACCCAAGGATTGAGCCCATGTCTCCTGCATTGGCAGGTAGATTCTTTACCACAGAGCCACCAGAGAAACCCATCTGTGTGTGTGTGTGTGTGTGTGTGTGTGTATGTGTGTGTGTGTGTGTGTGTATTAGTCCCTCTGTCGTGTCTGACTCTGTGACCCCATGGACTGTAGCCTGCCAGTCTCCTCTATTCTCTATTCTCCAGGCAAGAATACTGGAGTGGGTTGCCATTCCATTTTCCAGGGTATCTTCCCAACCCAGGGGTCGACCCCGGGTGTCCTGAATTGAAGGCAGATTCTTTACCTCTGAGCCAGCGGGGAAGCCCAGGACAGCCACACAGAAAGGTGACGGCAGCCTTGCCAACAGAGCCTTTAAGCCGCCCCTCTGTCTCTGCTGAGCCCTCGGCCATTCCCCTTTCCAGAAAGGAGCCAAAGGAGCTTGGTGTCTCCCAGCTCAGCTGGACAGGATGAATCTTCTTTGGGTCCCCTCCTCTCCTCCCACCTCAGGCTCCCAGCCTCAGCCGCCACCTCTCCCTCCCTGCTCAGCAAGATCAGGGAAGCTGCAAACCCAACCCTTACATCAAAAGGGAACTTGAAAAATACTTGGAGCAAAAACTGCTAACTGTGCATCCTTGCTCCACGCTGCCTCTGATATTAAATCAGGAAATGGCACTGAACAGTCGCTCCAAGCACAGAAACAGGGTTGTCAACATAGAAACCAAAAGCCATCTCCAGTGGGCAGAGGTGAAAGGGGCCTGGCGCGGGGCTGGGATGGGGGCTGAGACCCAGGAAGGGACCCCTGAGCTGGGCTTGTCTGTGCCGTTTCTCCAGCATCTAGAATGGAGCCAGACTCCCAGTCCTGGGCACGGAGAGCACCTTGTCTCCATGAGAGATAAATAGGAAAATCGAGCATGTTGTTTAAACCTTTGGGATGCTCCTTTTAATTTCTACAGATATTTGCTGAGTGCCTCTGATGTGTCCAACAGTGAAACAAACAAACAAAAAAGCCTCCCCATTGGGATGATCTTCTAGCTATGACTAGGGTCTGACTCTGGCATGGCAAGTGTTGGCTCCTGAAATAGCCTCTCTGAAATAGCCTCTCTCTCAAATGCCTGAGATGGTACCTCTGTTCTGTGTCTTTGTTTGGGCTAGGCCCACCCCTGGATCTCCCTGCACATCTATAATACATTTCTGCTCAGCCTTCAAAGCCTTAGTTAAGTGCAGCCTTACCAGCCAACCCTTCCTCTAATCCCCTCCAACAGAACCAAGAGCTCATTTGTTGAGGATCTGCCTGCTTCATCACGACGTTTCTCCATCTGCAATGGCAGGGTTTGCAGCTCCCTGGAGGGGAAGAAAGAAGCCATGCCCATTCCTTTGCCTCATCTCCCAGTACTAGTCACAGAATGGACTGTGACCAAAGCAGAACTGAGCAGAACTGAGACAAAAAATGAGAAACTGTCATAAAACCCGTTGGTGCTGTGGCTGTGGGGAAACAAGTTATTTTCATATATTTCTGGTGGAAAATTCCAAAGGGCCAATCTTCTTAGAGGCTAATTTGCATGTTAACATTACAAATGTGGTCATCTTTCTTTCTATCCAGCAATTTCATTCCTATGTATTGCAGAGAAACACTTGCACACATGCAGAGAGGAGCACGTAAAAGCAATTTGTTGCAGCATTGTTTGCAACTGTGAAAGATGGAAAAGAGCTTAAATGTCCATAAACATTAGACTGGATAAAAAACTACAGAGCATCCATTGGACAAATTGTTGTGCATTAGCTAAAAAGAAAGAAGATCTCGATGTATTGACACAGAAGTTGCTGAGTAAAAATAAAAAGTGAGTGGTAGCTCTAGACATAGATGTTAAAACTACATTGTTGCATTTTTTACAATGAGAAAGTAGCCTTGTATATCTTGTATAATTCATTTGTGAAAGAAGAAAAGGAAGAAAGAGATGGAGCAAACACTGTCACTCCTGGCTGAAATAAGCATGGGCTCCGGATGCAGTCAAACAATATTATTCCTTTCATCAGCCCTTGACAGCAGTTCCCAGCAGTGAGAAGGTCCCACACAACTTCCCCTGTGCCCAGAAGCTTGCTCTCCAAGCTGTGATGAGAATGTGGTGGGAAGCTGGAGTCCTGGACCCCTGAAGAACATCCAGGTAGAGCAGATGGGAAGAGGGGAGGTTGGTGGGATGGAATCACTCAGATCAACCAGATTTCTCCTGACTTGGTCCTTGCTCTAAAGAGGAAGGGTAAGAATTGGTTTAGGAATGGTTGTTAACTATGGGAGAGGAGAAGGGCATTCAGGAAAAGCCTGAGGGTTCTGAGATACCATATTGCAAGGAAGCATCTGTGTTTGTCTACTTGTTAATCCCCTCCTTCTTCCTTCCCTCCCTCCCTCCTTCCCTCATTCTTCCTTCCCTTTTCTCTTTCTTTCTGTCTCTATCTCTTTCTTCTTTCTTTTTTTCCTTTCTTCCACAACTATAATCCTTGTCCCTCCTGGTATGAGACACAGAGATAACTCCATCACAGCATTTTCTTTAGGATCTCATGGTCCAGTTCTACACAATTTCTCAAAGCATGTTTCTTGGACCCCAAACATCAGAATCATCTAGGTAACTTATGAAAATGCAAATGCCTGGGTTTCACGTAGACCCATAAAGCCAGACTGTAGTCAGGAATCTGGGTTTGCAACATGTTTTCTCAAGCGAAATACATTGGGTTGAGTTGACCGAAGCCTCTCCTTGACCTTCCTGGAATTATCTCCTAAGGCCTAGCTCAAACCTGACAACCAGGTCGTGAGGTCAACCCCGATTCAGCTAGGAGAGGGACGGAATCGAGGGGGGCCCTGCCACGTGACTCTAGTGTGTCTATTTCCACCAGAGTGACCACAACCTTCCTCTGGCTCCTGGACTCATCTCTCCACCTCCATTCCCAGCTGCATCACAAGTCCCTCTAAGGGTGAGAAGAGCCACAACAGACTACCTCATCTAAGGCCTTCAAAACCAAGGGACTGGCTCATTTTTGGCAAGGGAATGGCAGGTGCAAACGCCTGGGGGAAGACAGAGCTTGGGCTATGGCAGGGCTTACAGAAGTGTACTTGGAGCATTTGTGGGGCAGTGGTGGGGACAGGTCCAGAGAGGGATGAGGTGGGAGAAGTTGGCAAGAGCAGATAAATCATTCAGGGCTTGAAGCCCATGCTAAGGAGTTTAGTTCTTTGTCCAAATGTCGAAGGAATCTGTAATTAAACCCGGGGGAGGGGTGAAGTTAGAATAATCAGATTCACATGAAAACTGGTTCTACTACACTGTGGAGAAAATGAAAGTCTGAGCCAAGACCTCTGTAGTTATCTAAGCAAAAGATGAGAGTGGCTTGGATGAGGGTGAAGGCATTAGACAGAGAAACTGAGGTCTTAAGCGATGGTTGGGAAGTAAGGGATGAAAGACCCAGCCCTGGAGAGCAATGATGAGGCACTAGAATCTCTATGCTGTCCTTCTGGGTCTTGGGGAGGGAGTGGGCAGGGAGGAGCCCTCCTGGTCCTCCTCACTGGCCTTGAGTGACAGTGAACTTCTCAGCAGCTTCGAGCCATCTCTGCCCATTCTACCACCACCATAGGGATGGATGGATGGGGGCTGAAGGTCAAACAGGCTGATGGTACAATGCAGGACAGAGGTAGGATGAAGGATCAAGGCCATGATTAGAGGTCAAGCTGTCCTTTACCAAAGGACAGGACCTTGGAGAAGACTTTGCAAACTCTCTCCCCTTTGGCTTGTATCCTGTCCCAGTTTCTAACTTCCATCCTCCAGCCCCATCCCTCAGGGAAGAGGAAAGAGAGCAAGAGTGAGCTCAAGGATGTTTGAGTACCATTGGCCAGAGGATGGACATGTTCATCACTGCCTGGATAATTGAGCTCTTGGCAGAGACTTGGCAAGGTCTAGAGGCTCAGCCATGACCTGAAAGAAACCACCAGGTCTCTGGAAAGCTGGAAATCCTGACCCAGAGAGCAGCTGAAGTATTGTGCTGACACTG
>SJYW01034389.1:1061342-1076472 GCA_006410735.1 Raphicerus campestris | reverse complement strand
GAGGGGGTGGGGTGGGGGCTGGGCCCGAGCCGGCGGTCCCTCTTGGCTTCAGCCCTCCGCCAGGCCTCGGCGGCTCTCCGGCTGCTCGCGCCGCCAGTCAGCTGACTCGGGGGGGCGGAGGAGCTGTCAGGCGCGCCCCGCCCTGCGCCGCCCGGCAGCGGGGCCCGTGCAGCCATTGGCCAGCGCGCCGGGCTGCCCGGGCCCCCGCGCCCCGGTGACATCAGGGAGGCGATAAAAGGCAGCAGCGGCGCCGGATCCCGCACAGCTGCACCGCCGGGCTGCGAGCGGCTGCCATCCAGAGAGCCCAAGAGCAAGAGAGCTAGAGAGCGAGCGGCGGGCGCTTGCCCGGCGCCTTCCCTCCGCCCAGCCGCGCGCCCCGCTCGCTTCTCCACCCACTCCCGGCCCTGCCTGGCCCCGGCGCGGCCACAGCCCCGAGCTCTGGGGCGGCGCAGGCAGGCTCGGGATTCTCCGGCGCGCCGCCGCGTCCCCAGACAAAGGCTTGGCCGGCAGCCCCGGCCCGCTGCGCCCTCGGCTCCTCGCCTCCCGGGCTCGCCGCTCTTCGTCCCGGCTCCCGGCTCGGCGCGTCCCGGCCGGCCGCAAAGTTTCCCGGGCGGCGGCGGCGGCTGCGCCTCGCGTTAGCGATGGCCGCGGAGCTGAGCATGGGGCCCGAGCTGCCCACCAGCCCGCTGGCCATGGAGTACGTCAACGACTTCGACCTGCTCAAGTTCGACGTAAAGAAGGAGCCGCTGGGGCGCGCGGAGCGCCCGGGCCGGCCCTGCACGCGCCTGCAGCCGGCCGGCTCGGTGTCGTCCACACCGCTCAGCACGCCGTGCAGCTCGGTGCCCTCGTCGCCCAGCTTCAGCCCCACCGAACAGAAGACTCACCTTGAGGACCTGTACTGGATGGCGAGCAACTACCAGCAGATGAACCCCGAGGCGCTCAACCTGACGCCCGAGGACGCGGTGGAGGCGCTCATAGGCTCGCACCCAGTGCCCCAGCCGTTGCAGAGCTTCGACGGCTTCCGCGGCGCGCACCACCACCATCACCACCACCACCCACATCCGCACCACGCGTACCCCGGCCCCGGAGTGGCTCACGAAGAGCTGGGCCCGCACGCGCACCCGCACCATCACCACCACCACCAAGCGTCGCCGCCGCCGTCCAGCGCGGCCAGTCCCGCGCAGCAGCTGCCCACTAGCCACCCCGGGCCTGGCCCGCACGCGGCGGCCGCGGCGACGGCGGCTGGTGGTAGCGGCAGCGTGGAGGACCGCTTCTCCGACGACCAGCTCGTGTCCATGTCCGTGCGCGAGCTGAACCGCCACCTGCGGGGCTTCACCAAGGACGAGGTGATCCGCCTGAAGCAGAAGCGGCGGACCCTGAAGAACCGGGGCTACGCCCAGTCGTGCAGGTATAAACGCGTCCAGCAGAAACACCACCTGGAGAATGAGAAGACGCAGCTCATTCAGCAGGTGGAGCAGCTTAAGCAGGAGGTGTCCCGGCTGGCCCGCGAAAGAGACGCCTACAAGGTCAAGTGCGAGAAACTCGCCAACTCCGGCTTCAGGGAGGCGGGCTCCACCAGCGACAGCCCCTCCTCTCCCGAGTTCTTTCTGTGAGTCGTGGCCGCTCCCGGCCCCCGCCCTTGCCCTGGCCTGGACTCCCCCGTCCCGTATCCCCAGTCCCGGACTCCCCCGGACCCTGTCCCTGCCACGGCCCCAGCCTTGACCTGTTCGACTGGAGGGAGGAAGGGCGCGCGGGACGCGGGCGACGGGAGGGCGCGCGGGCAGGCAGGGGACCTTGGCCAAATCGAGCGCGGCGCGCGTCAGCGCCGCCTCCTAGACTCGAGCAGAGCCAGAGAGAGGCGAGGGGGTGGGAAGTCCCAGAGCAACTTTTCTCCAGGCTGGAGGGCGGCAAGGCATAGTCGCGAGGAGTCGCCAAGGCCGTCTGGAGACTCCTGGCTTCCTGAACTTTTGCGCGTTAAGCCGGGGCAGCTGCCTCGCTGTCCGGAGCGTAATCCAGCCCAGCAACAGAGCAGCGAGGAGAGGAAAGGAGAAGGGACCCTGGCGGCCCGTTGCGGCAGGCGCGAGGCGAGGCTGAGCGAAGGAAAGACAGAGGCGGACCTCTCTGTCCGGGGTCCGGAGAACACTGGCTTTCAGCCCCGAGACGGGGGCCTCAGTTAGGACGTTCTGCGCGCAAATCTCATCAATTTTATTGCCTGCTCGATTATATAGAAAAAATACGAAAATCTGCATTAAAAATATTAATCCTGCATGCTGGACATGTATGGTAATAATTTCTATTTTGTACCATTTTTCTTGTTTAACTTTAGCATGTTGTTGATCATGGATCATAACCCCCTTGTTTTCTTTGGGTGAGAAGGATCGCAGTTCGGAAACTCCGGCGGGCGGCCGCTTGTCCGGTTGCAGTCTATCGGCTGTCGGCTTGTAAATACCCGACCCGCCAAACCGCTTAGAGAACGTGGCAGCAAGTGGAGTGTCTTTGTTTGGGTTTATTATTATGGCATTTTTTTTCTTTTGTAAGTAAAAAAACAAAAGTTCTGGGTATTTGCATCAGAAAACAACTTTGTCTTGGGGCACCCTTGGAAGTTGCATGTTTTCTCCCCCTCCCCCACCCACTTTGGTCCTCTCTTCCTCCCTGTCTGTTTTACTTTTCAATTTTGTTTTTGATGGGAGAAAGAGGACTGGGGTCCCAGTTCCTGAGTGCCAGGGCAGGGCAGTTGCTGAGTACCAGCGTGTGCAGAGTTTCACACTCGGGAGGCGCAGGAGTGCCCTCCTGTCAGCTGGTCTTAGGGCTCAATTGACACCCCTAAGAAGAAAAGGAAGGAAAGCAGGTCTTGTTTGCTTTTTATTGCAACCAGAATCACTCCCAGGGTCCCCACGAAACCCTCCAGGCCGGCACTCATTGCTGGGGCCAAAGAGCTCCTAGGGCTACCAGCTTCACCAGCTCGGACAGCCCAGCTTGTGTTGAACCAGCAGCCACACTCAGAAAGTACCAGAAACCCCAACATTGGCAAGACATTTTGCAACTTTCAAGTGCGTTCTTTAGATCTATATGTTCTGTGTGTTTTCTTTCCCTGCTTTGGAGATGGCGGGCGAGTTATTGGTGGTATAACCCCTCCCCTACCCCTTCAGTTGTATAGTAGTTATAGGGAAGATCTGGGTGTTTTTCTTTATTATTACTTTTTTTCTCCCCTGCAGGTCAGTAAGAGGATTTAAGTTGCACTGACAAAAATACCAAAATGAAAGTGTATTTTTTAGTTCTCATTTGAAATTGCTGGCGCTGCTGGCCGGATGCATTTTTGAGTTTGTATTAGTTGATAAATTAACAGTAATAACAAGATTGTATGAACCGCATGGTGCTTGCAGTTTTAAATATTGTGGATATTTGTCCTGCATTGGAAACGAGCTTCGGTTTTTACAGATTCAACTGTGTTGAAATCAAATTTGCCACAACAGAAATTGTTTTTATTTCATGTACAATAAGGGATCAATTTCAAACCCTGCTTATGATATGAAAATATTAAAACCTAGTCTATTGTAGTTTTATTCAGACTGGTTTCTGTTTTTTGGTTATTAAAATGGTTTCCTATTTTGCTTATTAAAACCATGGAAATGGTGTTTATTTAGAGGATTCTGCGTTCGCCTGACTTTTCTTCTCTTGCCTCTTCAAGAGTTGACCCANCCCGACAGCCCCCTGAGTCCTTACTTTCTTTGCCGTGTTCCTTTCCTCAGCCTTTCCTGTCGAAATCATCTCAGAAAACTTTCTCTCTCCGTTTCCCCTCCCCCCCTCCTTTTCTTTCTTTTCCCCGCTGCCTTTTATCCCGGAGCAGCCTGGCAGAGAAGAGCGTTAGGAGCGGGCTCCGAGGTGCCCGGTAAGTGCGGGGAGGCGTGGAGGCCAGAGCCTGGCGTCCCCGAAGCCTCCGCGCAGCGCCTGGAGCGCTGGCCAGCTGCTCGGGCTCCCGCCTGCCTGATCCCGCTACCCGGCCCTTCTTCTCCGCATCCTTCCCAGCGGCTGGGCTGGCGGCTGGGGATGGATCTAGAGCGAGGTGCCCGCTGGTGGTGGTGAGAGGGGGTCCCTGGGGAGCTGGGGCTGGACGCTAAGCCCAGACCCCTCTTTGTGGCACAGCCAGGCTTCCTCCAGTCAGTCCTGGGTCTCTGGGCATTTCTGTGGCAGGACAACCCTCTTCTCTGTCAAAGGTGACCAGCTGCCCCCAACCCACCCACTCTGGCTGTGCCCTACCCAGGGAGCCCTCCCAGTGGGAGCTGCCAAGAACCACACCAGGTCCCCCAGCAGGGTCATTTTGCCTTTTTTTTTTTTTTTCCCTGTGACCTAGAGAGGCGGCTTCTGCCACACCATGCAAAATTCTCAGCCACTCAAGCCCACTCCTCAAGTTCTTTCTCTCTGGGCTCCCGAGAAAACAGCTGGATTGAGAGATTTGACTAGTTCCCTTGCAGGCTTTCAGATGCAAAACCCGCTTCTGAGCCCTTCTGTTTTCGGAAAGGAAAACCCAGAACTGGCATCTTGCGTAACCCTTCCCTCTGCAGCCCGCTGTCCGCTGGCCTGGCCTCTCAGCCCTGAGATAGCAGTGTTTGGATTTGTTATGTAAGGAAGGGAGGATTAGAGGTTTGTGCTGCTCCTCCTCCCCCCACCAAAATAAAAGTCCTCACATGGCGCATAGTGTAAAAAAAAAAAAAAATCACAGTGTTTTTTTGCAGCAGGCGGCAGCTCTCCTGGAAGAATTCAGTCTGGGTAGAAAAGCTGCTCCTGAGTTTGTGCCCAGCACAGTACTTGGGGGAGATGTGCCAGCTTGCAGTGAAGGGAGAGTCCTGCGTTCAGGGTACCCCATTCTCCCAAGCAGCTGGTACTTACAGACTCAGAGGACTAGCCTCCTGTTGGGGAAAGCAGATGCTACTGCTGCTGGGATTTCATCCTTTCTCCGCTTCCTGCCCCTGTGAGCAAGGTGCCCAGACCCTGGAGAGCCCCCATTCTCTCTGCCCTGTGCGTCTTCACCATGTGCTATGTGCATTTCTGTGCCTTACATGTGTTCTTAATATCTTGTACCCTTTTCCCTTATCCTCCATGTATTATCTTAAAAGATGCACTTAGATAAGAAAATCAGAGCTAACTGTTCTCACTTGGAGGGAATGAAATACATGAGAAAAGTTGCCACTCCAATTTGGAAAAGCAGCTACATTATTAATAAGGATTTGTTCTGAAGCAGGCTCAGTTTTAGCTGCCTCTCTGCATTCTTTGTGAAGTTACTTTCATGTGAAATAGCAGCCACTCATTACACATTCCTTTTTGTTGGTATCAAAAAAAAAAAAATGAAGGATGATATCCTTTAGACTGGAGGGGACACCACAGAGGCAGGGGGAGGAGGCCTGCAACTTTCTGGAAGAAGCCAGTTGCCACGAGAAAAGAGAGCTGAAGTCCACAAACTCAGTATTTATATTGTTGTATTTTCGTTTTTTGGAGCTCGGGGCCCTTTATCGGGGCTTGCATTTCCTACAGTAATTAGACAAGGGTGGGAAGCTAGATGGTGTCCATTTTGGAGCTGGTGAGGGTCGGTGGACATGAGCCTGGCCTGTGACTCCACCAGGAATCAGGAACCGAGGTTGTCCTGAGGTTACTCGCAAGTCCTCTAGTTTCTTCTGGTCTGTCACTTTCACTGCTCTGACCCTGCCGGGATTACATGCATCTCTATTCTTCTGAGAGGGCATGGGCCTGATCTGGTCCAGGGACAGCAAAGGGCTTCCTGATGCAGGACTTGGCATATGCCTTCCTTTGTGTCCTGGGAATCTGAGCCTGGCACACTAGTCCTTTTCCAGGGACCAAGGGCAAGCCGATTGTAGCACGTGTAAGGCCTGACCAATTCACGAGGTACATCCCATCACGACATTTCACTTGACTCTCTGAGTGTGGACTGGTAATATTCACACCAGTCAGGGATGGGTAAATAGGCTCAGAGCAGTCATCTCTTACCCAGGGTCACCTGGTGCAGGATCTAGGACTTGAGTCCCCACCTATCTGATGCCAAAATTCGTCTTTTTGCCACCAAACTCCTAAAGTCCACCATGCCTTATCTGAAACAGTGGGGAGCAGGGTAGAGCTTAGGGAAAAGTATGGACTGGTGGGAAATAGCCTTTGTGGGGGATAGTTTCCTTTCTAATTCTCTTTGTAGAGGGCAGTCACTTTCTTGGGGGTATACGCAGTGCTCTCCAGCCACAGGGCTCCCTGGCCAGGCACTGGGGATGGGGAATGAGGCCTTGGAAATGAGAACTAGTGTGCCAGGCTCAGATTCCCAGGACACACAGGAAGGCAGATGCCAAGTCCTGCATCAGCAGGACCAAGGCCATAAGAGGGTGGGAGGGACACTGCAGGGGTGTGTGTGTGTGTGTGTGTGTGTGTGTGTGTGTGTGTGTGTGTGTGTGTGTTGTGGGGAGGCCCACCTGGGCATTGTTAGGCTTGGGACACTGGTGCTTTTTGTAATTAGTCAGATTCCTCTCACCTTTTATCCATTCTCAATGGAACTTTCCAAAAATTATTTCCTAACAATCAGAGCAAGTGTTTCTAGAGGAAGCAGCCTCTAAGTGAGGCAGTATTGATGAACTTACTCATAGATGAACCAAAGCTGTTTCCAGTAGGCTACGGGAGCTTTGGACCCTCACCGAGGGGTGCGTAGTCTCACGCAGGCACCTGCAGAAACGTGTGTGTAATTCACACTTACATACACAGGGGCAGGCACATAGGTGCACTCGCATTTAAATGCAGAACCCAAGAGTGCTTATTTGCTACACATTCATTTGCATGTATACACATGCAGGTACATTATACACAGACCCACAGGTATGTATCCATGCCCATGTATATACCTGTCCAGTTGCCCATACACACCCACTTATGCAGTGTGCATGGAATGTGCACCATTATGCATACGCCTGTATGGATTTACACTTACATCGAAACACAGCTGATTGCATATGTATATATGCTCACAAAATATGCATAAGTCACATCCACAAACACACACGTTGGGGACTGAGCAGTGGCCTTCACATGTATTCACACACGAGCACCACGTCATAAGTGAAATGTGGCTCTGGTGGGGTTAATGGAGGCCCAGACTCCCATAAATATTTATACGAAGCACTCAAGCTCTCAAAGCAGGAGACGAAACCTCTCCCTCCAAGCCGCTGTAAATCAAGCAGCTGCTGCGTGGTACCTGTCAGATCCAGGGCTGTGTGCTCCTGGACCTGCTCCACGAGGGCGGCCATATACGTGCTGGAGCACACGGGCCTCTCCCCACCTCCCCAGGCATCCCGGCTGATGTGCCAAGGTCGGTCCTAACATTCTGAGGATTCTTCTGTGAGCAGCGAAAAGAAACATTTGAACGCTGCTGCTACTGCAAGCGCAGGGAGGCTGTTTGTGAATATCTGAGCCTAAGATTCTCCATTGAAGAGAGAAGTGATCCTAGAGGGCCTTGGAGAGCTGGTGGGTACTAAAGAGGGCTGGAGGTCCTAGGCTGACCCAGGTTCACTGCAGCAGTGACTTCAGCTCCTGGGGTGGCTAAATTTGGGGCCCCAGGAGCCTGCTGAATGGCACTGAGCTATAATGCCTTAACCCTGTGTTCAGTGGATATTCTGCCTCCAATCCTGCCACCTCAAAGCTTTCATTCAACTATTGAGCAAATATTTGTTGTGTGTCTTCTCTATGCTAGGCACTGTGTCTTCCCTCTGCCAGATCAACAATGGGCAAGGCCAGAAATAATTTCTGCAAACAAGTCTTCATGAGGTTTACAGTTTAGTAGGAGAGAGAGAGGGCTTCCCAGGTGCCTCAGTGGTAAAGAATCCACTCGCCAATACAGGAGATCCCTGGGTGGGAAGATCCACAGGAGGAGGAAGGGGCAACCCTCTCCAGTATTCTTGCCTAGGAAATTCCATGGACAGAGGAGTCTGGTGGGCTACAGTCCATGGGGTCACAAAAGAGTCAGACACGACTTAGCAACTAAAGGACAATGAGAGAGACAGATGCAGTTAGATGCTTAACTATCCAGGGTATAATTTTAAAAAGAGATAACTGCTATGGAGGAACAAAACCTAACCCTCTGAAAGCCTGTGTATAACAAAGAAGCTGACACAAACTGGGAAACAGTGATTAGGAAGGGCTTCCTGGAGGAAGTGATATTTGAGTGAAGATCTGAAGCATGAATAGGAGTTATCCAAGTCAAATGGATATGGGAAGAACATTCCAGGTCTAAATCTCTTTTAGTCTTAATTTTAAAATAAGTGATCAGGATCTCTACCTTCCTGCTGATTTTCTCTTCTGTTTTCTCACCTTGCTCACTGTCCTGCCACACTGACTGTCTGATGTTTCTGAAACCTGCTAGTTACCCTACTAGCTTAGGGCTTTGGCTTGAGCTGTTTCCTCTCCCTGAAACACTCTTCCCCCAGACAAAACTGTGGCAAACTCCCTCTTCTTCAAGTCCTTGCTCCAATTTCACCTCCTTGATCAGGCCTATCCTAACCTCTCTACTTGATCTAGTAACTTGCTCTCTACCGCCTCCCTGAAAATTCCTGACCTGTCTTATTCTGCTTTACCATTTCTTTTTTTTTTCCCCTTTCTCTCCATAATACTAATCATTTTAGGACTCTGGATTACCTCTTTATTTATTGCTTATTTTCTGCATCTTCTTGCTGGCAATAAGCTCCTTGAGGTCACCGCCTGATGGCTGTTTTGTTCACTGATGTTCCTTAGCACCATGAATGTGCCTGGCACTGTAGCACTTCGATAACCCAATAATGGGTTGAATGAATGTGTGTTGAGTAAAATGTGTTTAAAGAGGAAAGGGGGTAGCAGCTGGGAAAAAGTTTGAGGTCCCATGTATATTTATCTCTGTCTATATATTATCTCTGGACTTCCTTGGTGGCTCAGATGGTAAAGCGTCTGTCTACAATGTGGGAGACCGGGTTCAGTCCCTGGGTCGGGAAGATCCCCTGGAGAAGGAAATGGCAATCCACTCCAGTACTATTGCCTGGAAAATCCCATGGACAGAGAAGCCTGGTAGGCTACAGTCCATGGGGTCGTAAAGAGTCGGACACGACTGAGTGACTTCACTAGTGACCATATATTATCTATCTATCTACCTATCTATTATCTATCTTTCCGTTTAATCAATTTATGTATCCTTTCATCTATCAGTCATCTGTCTACACCTATCTGTCTATTATTTATCTATATCTGGGGCATCCCAGGTGACACTAGCGGTAAAGAACCCACCTGCCAATCCAGGAGATGTTAGAGACATGGGTTCAATCCCTGGGTTGGGACAATCCCGTGGAGGAGGGCATGGCAACCCACTCTAGTATTCTTGCCTGAAAAAGCCCATTGATAGAAGAGCCTGATGGGCTATAGTGCACATCAGACACAACTGAAGTAACTTGGCATGCATCTAATAGTTGGATGGCATCACCAGGTCAGTGGACATGAGTTTGAGCAAACTCTGGGAGATGGTGAAGGACAAGGAAGCCTGGTATGCTGTAGTTCATGGGGTCGCAAAGAGTCAGACATGACTTAGCAACTGAAAAACAACAACAAATCTATTTATCCATCCATCCAATCTATATATCTATTCATTTATCAGTATCTATAAATCCATCCAATCTATGTGTCTATTAATCTGTCAATCATCTATCAATTATCTATCTTTCCATTTATTCTGTTTATTATTTGTCATCTATCAATTATCTATTCACATACCTAATCTATCTATCTATCCATTTAATATATTTATCCATTCATTCATAAAGAATCTCTCTATTCATCCAATATATGTATCTACTCATCTATCAATTATCTATCTGCCTATCAAATATCTATCTTGTATTTGGTTTTTTGATATTCCTTAAAATACATACTACTGAAAATATATTTTTAAAGGTTGTTTGTATTTCATGCTCCAAATTCTTGTGTGTATCATTGGTGCCCTTTGGGACACGTTTTGGTGTTTGTCAGGAGAAAGTCTGATCTCTGATGGGAGAGGCAGATGGGGGAGCCCCAGGGTGGGATAGCAGAGGAGGAGGAACTGGGGAGGGAGCCAGAGCACGGCTTAATCTTCTTGCTTCTCCCTAGGTGCTTGGTGGGTCTTTGAAGAGAAAAAGGTGGGGTGGGGGATCAGAGAGGGCTCTTATTCAATGCAGAGGGCATCGAGGTAGCTAGTCTCCCACCCCTTTCTGACTGCCCTTCCTCCCCCAGTTTATTCTGTCCCTCACTCTAATCTCATGCAGAAAAAAACAAACAAAAAAAAACCAGGCTCTTCCCTCTTGTTGCTTTCTGAGCAAAGAAGAAAGCCTCCTAAATACTTCGTCCCCTTGACAAGTTATTTTTAAAAAGAAATAATGTCTCTAAATCCAACATTTGTGATGACTTAAAAAAAGAAAAGAAAAGACGCCACAAATCAACAGCTCTCTTGTTTTAAGCGATTGCTAGGTTTTGGAGAGCAGGCTGCTTGGTAAACATACTTGGTAAACATCCAGAAAGGATTGCATGCAGTGTCCTCCAACCTTCCCCAAGCCCCTGCTTTCTGTTTCATTGATGCAGGAAGAAGCTCTTTAAAAGCAAACCAGAGATGAGGCTGCTGCGGTTACTGGAGGACATTTCTTCTGGGCTGGGAAATCTACAAGCATCTGTGAGCAGCCTCTCCACCCTCCCTCCCCTGCTCCCTACCACTTTGCGTTCTTCACAGGATGTTTGGCTCTCTGCCTCACACTGGAAGGGAACAGCCATTCAGCCCATCTCACAGATGGGTAAACAGAGTCAGGGGCCTCTTGTTTCCAAGCAGAGCTGGGACAGAAAGTGTCTCAGGGTGCTTATTAATACCACGCAGCCAAGGGAACTCCATCAAGTCCTTGTTGGTTCAGTTCTTGAGAAATAAGCTGATTTCTTGGGGGGCAAATCTGCGTTTTTATGCCTTCTCAGAGGCATCCTTCTGGCTTCTTCCATACCACACTGTAGCCTGGAATGTCCTGGCTTCTTTTTTGGTGAATTCCTAGAGTCTTCAAATAAATTCCCCTTTCAGCTCCCACCCTACTCCTCCAAGACTACTAGAGCCCTCTTTCAAAAACTCACCTCTGATCATGTCACTGTCTTATTGGCAACATCAACAAGTCATTGGTTTGTCCTTGTTCCAGAAGAGAGCAAGTTTCTGAATTTCAGTTCCATCTGTGGCTTTGGCAGTCCAAGATGCTGAGCCCAGATTCTGAGGCAATTTGGGGAAGGTCAGAGGTCAGAAGTGAAGTGGAAAGTCCCCTGGGAAGTCTGTCTTGGCTTTCAGATGAACTCTAATAGGAGCCCATATTTACCTGCCTGTTGGCCCATCCAGCTCTGTCTCCTTCAAGGTCAACAGAGAGAGTGACCATGGGTTTTATTTTTTTGCATAGTAGGAAAAGTTATCCATCAACTGGATTATAGGCATGATGTATCTTGAAGACCTTTCTTTTGCTTGATCTCTAAAAAGAGTGACTCTCTTGTGTTCTGCGGGGTGGCCCACCTTCCTCTCTCTGTTTGCGTGACAGAGAAGAAGGACCAGAACCCAGCAGTCTTGCTTTCGATAAACAGAAGAAGCAAGAGGTTGAAACTTGTGAAACTGTTCATAGGTGATAGATTAATTCCATAGCACCTATGGGTCTAGAGTTGGTTCTTGGGACTCTTCCAGGGCATATTATTAGAAGGATGGCTTGCAGGNGCTGGGGAAGCTCAAGAAGACTGGAGTGGGTAGCCTATCCTTCTCCAGGGGAACTTTCTGACCCAGGAATTGCATTGCAGGCAGATTCTTTACCAGCTAAGCTACCAGAGAAGTCCTGTTATACATATGCGTATGCCTGTTGTTTTTCCGATTCTATTCCCATATAGGTCATTACAGAGTTTTGAGTCCCTGTGCTCCACAGTAGGTCCCTATTAATTATCTGTTTTATATACAGTGGTGTGTGTATGTCCCTGCTTTTAAATTAATTTTTCTGAGATACTGGCAAGTAGACCCACTCAGAAACTGTCGATGGCTCCCTTTTGCCATCAGTGGGCAAATTCCAAATTCTTTAGCTTGGCCTTCAGGGCCCAGCACTGGGAGCACTTGCTACTCCACCCTTTGCTTAGCATCCTGTGCTAGGCCAGACTGACCCCAGAACCCACCTTGGGTTCTCCAGCCTCCACACCTTGCAGGTGTGTGATTCCCTGTGAAGTTCTCTGTCACTCACAGCCCACCCCTCTGTAGATCACCTCCTTTTTCAATTGCTCCTGAGCCATACAGAGGTTAAGCAGCTTGTTCAAAGATGCACAGTTAGTCAGAGACAGTGCTGGGATTTTTTTCTGACATCTGGAGTGGGGACCTAGAAGGAATTCAGCTTGTAGTCAGGTAGACCTCCTCTTGCTGGCTCTGGGGACTTAGGTAAGTCATTCCACCCCTCTGAGCCTCAGTGGCTTCCTGGCAAAATGGGGAGCATCTTGCCCACATCTTTCCACTCAGGAGGATCNTCAGAAACTGTCGATGGCTCCCCTTTGCCATCAGTGGGCAAATTCCAAATTCTTTAGCTTGGCCTTCAGGGCCCAGCACTGGGAGCACTTGCTACTCCACCCTTTGCTTAGCATCCTGTGCTAGGCCAGACTGACCCCAGAACCCACCTTGGGTTCTCCAGCCTCCACACCTTGCAGGTGTGTGATTCCCTGTGAAGTTCTCTGTCACTCACAGCCCACCCCTCTGTAGATCACCTCCTTTTTCAATTGCTCCTGAGCCATACAGAGGTTAAGCAGCTTGTTCAAAGATGCACAGTTAGTCAGAGACAGTGCTGGGATTTTTTTCTGACATCTGGAGTGGGGACCTAGAAGGAATTCAGCTTGTAGTCAGGTAGACCTCCTCTTGCTGGCTCTGGGGACTTAGGTAAGTCATTCCACCCCTCTGAGCCTCAGTGGCTTCCTGGCAAAATGGGGAGCATCTTGCCCACTTCTTTCCACTCAGGAGGATCTGTCAGTGATGTCTGGTGGGTGGTGGGAGCAGTGAATGGTGCCTGCTGTGGTCTCTGGGGAGCGTGGTTGGGCCAGTGGAAGGGGAGGGGATCTCTGCACAATATAAGTCCTGGAGAGAGGGTTGGATCTGAGCCATCTCTCCCCAGCAATGTCTTTCTGAAAGGGCCTGGCCTGAGACGTGAGCTCAGGAAATGCTCCTAGAAGTCACCTAGAAGGGTTGGGTTCAGCCACAAGTCCAGACTCCCACACTGCTGCTGGAAGACTGTCAAGCAGGTCTAACCGGTCCCGTCCCCTGCCTAGGATCAGGCTCAATTTGCAAGGAAATTGATTGGCAGAGAAGGCCCTGGAAGGGAGTGCACACACCCCAGCAGGAGCTCCAGGGAAGTGGGATTTACAGCTGTGAACTTACTGTGGGAAAGAAGCTGGAGTTTCAGGCCTAAGTGCAAACAGTCTCACCCCCACCAGCTTCTTCCAGATGCTCCAAACCCAGGGAGCCGGGACTCACAGGACTCGCCAGCATTCTTCTGGCATGGTGGCAATGCACGCTTGCCTCCTGCCTTGGGAACAGCTTTTTGAAGCGAACATCTTGAGCCTTTGGGCTGAGGGTTTGGGTCCCTCAGTGAGTGACAAGGCAGCCAGCTTTTGATGACCAGGCTGTATGCAAGTCTGTGTTGGGTGAGCGTGTCCTGGTACACATGTGTGTGTGGGCACGCCCTGGAAGGGTGTATGTGCACGTGTATACAAAACCACAGACAAACAGTATGCCTTTGCGGTCGAGAGGGGGAACTCAGAGTCAGGCTGCCTGGGTTTGATGGTCACCTCTGCATTTGCTGGCCCTCTGATATCGGAGAGGTTACTTCACCTGCTAGCTTTCAGATTTTGTATTATCTGAAGGGAACTACAATAACGTTGAGTAGTTAAAGGTCTCATGAGAATTTAGTCGGGTGTGCATGTAAAGTGCTTAACATAATCCTTCATGCATTGTAGATGCTTAGTAGAGTGATCGCTATTTTCATTGTATTATATTTACATATAATGTGGGTAATACTGAAGGCCGGAGTGTAGACTCCGAAATCGAAACGCCGGTTCTAACACGTTCTCTCTGTGTGGTTTTGGACAAGTTACTTAACTGCTCCCTGTTTTAGTTCCCTCCTCTGTAAAATGAGGGTGATAATACTGTACCTATCTCACAGGCTTGCTGTGTCATAGGCGCTTAGAATAGTCAGAGCCTGGTGGATCCATGGTGCTTGGTGTGTTAGCTGTTACTGGTGTTGGTCTCATGATCACGGGGGCGACCATCACCATCTTCATCTCCATCTTCACTAAGGCCATCATTACCTTGTCCGCCATTGTTGGCACCCACTTACTCTTCTAGAGAAAAGTCTGTTGGTGAGGGGAGCCCTTAAGGCAATTGGCCCACCCTCAGACTGTAGAAAAGGCCTGATGGAATCTCCAGGCATCACCCACGTGGGCCGGAGCTCGAGCCTTACTCCATGGCCCCCCTCCTTGGTCCCTCTTTCCACAGCATGTTGTCAGCTCCAGCCTGTGCCTCGCAAGGCACTCTGGGTGCTGGAGGAGGGGCTCCCTCTCCACACCCTAGTCGGCCTCCTAATAATGACGCCTTCCTCCTCCCCAGTCAGGAGGGGTGCATGAGCCTGGCTAGCCCAGCCTCCCAGGGCCCGAACAGCTGACTTTGTCCACACTTGCCTCCTTGGAAAGCCCTCAGGGGAGCAGGGGCTGGCCTTCTTCCTTCAACCCAGCCAGGGGCTTCTTTCTCCCTGGGAATGGGGCTGGGATCCTCAGCCTGCCACACTGGCAAGACCCTACGCTTTCTGCAGACTGCCAGTTCTGGCCTGAAAACTCTGGCTTCCCCACTTGGGTGGCCTCAGGGAGGCCAGGTAATCTTTCTGAGCCTCACGCCCCTCATTTGCAACATGGCTATAATCATATTAATCTGGCAGGGGCAGGAGAGGAGAGATGAGGAGTGAATGAGAAAATGCACATAAAGCGTGAGTGGAGCGACCTGCCCCGGGCAGGTTCTCACCAGCACACGTGGGCCCTCTCTTCCCTCCAGCCCCTCCTAGTCTTGGGGAGGGGG
>SJYW01034389.1:1017844-1049841 GCA_006410735.1 Raphicerus campestris | reverse complement strand
TTTTAAAAAAGCAAGTTTTTAATGTGTATCCCAAAAGTCTTAGTATAGTTTTAAGCTTAAAAATTAAGATTTCCTTAATTATAAAACATAGAGCTCAAAAAGTCAATATGTAATCAAATATGTGTGTAAAAAAGGCACCCCCAGGGGGAATTCCCTGGTGGTCCAGTGGTTAAGACTTCATCTTCTAAAGCAGAGGGTGCGGGTTTGATCCCTGGGTGGGGAGCTAAGATCTCACATGCCTAGAAGCCAAAAAAGGAACACATAAAGCAAGAAAGGAAAGCAGTATTGTGACAGATTCCGCAAAGGCTTTAAAAATGGTCCACATCAAAAAATAGTCTTAAAAAAACGGCACCCCAGCAAAATCAGCAATGTCTGTTACATAGATTCTAGTGCTGCTGGGTACGGGCAGTCACAGCACTGACTAAGCTCAGCCTGGAATCCACGCTGCCCCAGCCCCAGGGGTGAGTGAGCAGACCTGCTCGGATGGGCTTCAGAGACGGTCAGCAGGGCCTCGAGCCGAGACACAGAATGTCCTGTGTGTGTGTGGAACTCACACACACACACATTCATGCAGGGTTCTGCAGACCAATCTCTCATGGGGTGCACTTTTCGTTCTCTGAGGGCACCGGTCTAAGAGATGACAGGTCTGACTTCCACAGCGGACTCTGCCCCTTGCCCACTGAGTGGCCTTGGAAGCACCATTTTTACTCTTTGACCTTTGATGTCTCCATCTGCCAAACAGAATAAAAGATGATACGTGCAGAGTGCCTGATACGTGGTAGGTGTTTAATAAACCGGGTTTCTAAGGAAGAGAGGCTCACAGTCTGTCCCTCATCCCTGGGCTCCCGCCAGGTAGGAGTACGTCATCAGAGGTGGGCTCGCCGCCTGGAGAGAGCAGAGTCCACTGACCTGATAAGGCCAGCCTCTCTCTGCCCCACACAGAGCGGCCTCTGTCCTCTGACCACCTGTAACTAACTAGTTCCAGGACACGTGCTACATGATCCCATGGCCCCAGGCTCAGGAGGTCCTCACTGCCTGCCTTGCGGAGGCTGGAAAGAAGCAAGATATTCTCATTTTGCAGATAGGGAAAATAAGGCTCAGAGTGGCTATGTAACTTTGATCTACAGCATATCTGCTTTCTGTTCTTTCATTTGATGTTTAAATGAGATGCTCATGAGGACCAGGCACAGCATGAGTCTCAGGGCAGGAGGAGGCAGCAGTAAATGAGACTGTCCATGTTGTCACGGAATCAGGCTCAGCTAGCTACACGGGCGTGTGACCTGTGTAGCCAGACGAGTGCTGTGCTTGCCTGCCGCTCATTCACGTTCGACTCTTGTGGACTGTAGCCCACCAGGCTTCTCTGTCCATGGGATTCTCCAGGCAAGAATACTGGAGTGGGTTGCCATACCCTCTTCCAGGGAATATTCCCAACCCAAAGACTGAACCTCCGTCTCTTAAGTCTCCTGCACCAGCAGGAACCCACAGCTAAAAAAGGCCATGCTTACTTTAATGCTGTACTGCCCTCTTAAACTTCTCAAAATTTTTAAACAAGAGGCATTTTATCTTCATTTTTCACTGGACCCTGAAAATTATGAAACTGATGGAATTAAGAGGATCATGAACATGGAGTTGGTGATGGACAGGGAGGCCTGGCGTGCTGCAATTCATGGGGTCGCAAAGAGTCGCATACGACTGAGTGACTGAACAGAAGTGAACTGAACTGATGAACCCAAAAAACACTTCCCAATAGATGGATGTCTGGAGAAGGGAATCTGGGCAAACCTTGGAGAGGCGGGGGCCAGTGATAATGGTAGGAGTGCCTGATCCAGTCAAGAGATTTAGTGCTGCCTTCCTAAGGGACTAATGCTGAGACCTGAAGAATGAGTAGAAACTGACCTGGTGAAAAGGTGGAAAAGCGAGATGAAAATACAGCTTAACTGTTACCTGGAGATAGTGATCCTGACTCTGCAGGAACGACTGTTGCAATGAATTTATCCATTCATTTAGTCAATATATTTCAAGCGCCTACTCTGTAGTAAACACTGTACTGTGTATGGACCAATATATTCCTATGACCCAAGTGTCCTCACTAGGAGATGGATGGTAAAACAACTTATTACACAGGCAAGTATTTCATCCATCCCGAGGTCCCAAGGGTAGTGGGTGGACCTTGGGAGGAGTTAGCCCATGGCAGGAAGAGGTCAGGAGAGCAATAAAAAGCTTAATTAAAGGGAAACAGCCTTCAGAGAGAGGGAGGCAGCGAGGGAGGAAACCTAGCCTTACTGACGAGCAACTGTGGCCCTGGTACTTCCATCACACATGTCAGTCCACGTTCAGAGCCCTTGAAGACAAGTGCCCCACGCTACAGTAGGAACTAAGTCTCAGACAGGCTAAGTCACCACCCAAGTTCACACATGAAGTTAGGACCAAGATACAGACTCCCAGAGCAAACTCTGTTACCTGTACTCACCTCTCCCTGACCAAAAATCTATCCTGGTTCATCCAGCTTTTGTGTCCTACCTTTCTATATCTCACTGATTGGTAGTAGCTGGGTTCACTCTATTAGATTCGGCTTTATGACGCCATCCTAAACATCTAAGGCTTTCTCTATAGGCCTGCTCCATCCTTCCCTCTCTGCAGAGAGCCTTTCTCTGGTTCCTTAGGCACAAGGACCAGCTGAAGCTCCCCCAACTCTCCATCCTCCCCTTTCCAGCTCCCACCACACTCTAACTAGCACCCCAGAATCTACACTCTAATTTCCTGGGAATCTGATACTTCCTGGCCCACCTCAGGTTCGAGTGTCTACTCTTAGTTCCAGCGGCTGTGTACCCGGGCTCCCTGGCACAGCAGTGATACAGCAGCAGGATTCCATCACCGCAGGGTGATCCCCTAACTCTTCATCCTGGGATTCTAGCTCCTTAGGGCCTGTGTGCAGACCTCAGTTCAAACCCTAGCTCAGCCACTTGGCAGGAGGACTTGGGCAGATTCCCTGGTCTCTTCAGGAGCCGCCACAGGAGCACAGACTCACAACCGCTCAGAGTGACTGTAGGATGACCTGGGAATCAGAGAGGGTGGGGTGCAGAAGTGCTGAGTACTGAGAGTGAATGAAGGGATTCATGGCTGAACATCAGCAAGCATTCATTCATTTATCCACACGTCGCGCCCAAGACCTGGGCGGTGGCCCCTGTACCTGCTCTTGATCCTCTCAGCTCCCAGGGACACCAGGAAGGGCCCAGCAAGCAGCCTCTGGCCTCTGGCTCTGCAACCTGTGTCCACTCAGTAGAGGTGATGAGCTCACATGCGCGTGCACACACACACACAGCACATGTGCAGACTCTGCAGAGGGGATGGGCCTCGACAGATCCTTGGCTCAGACCCCACCCATCCTTGTCCTCTACCCCCAGGGGGACCCACACTGGCCCTGCTTCCAGAAATCCCTGTTGGGAAGTAGGTCTGAGATCCTTTGTCCTCTTCAAGTTTCTGGCCATGTCCTGTTCCCTGAAACACCCCCNCACACATGTGGATAGCGTGAATGCACACATGTGTATAGTGCACATAGGTGTGTGCAAGTGTCAGTGTGGGCAGGGACTCAGGGAATGTGTCTCTGGTGTGTCTGTCTGTGCCGGAGTTTGTCTGCCTGCACAGGTGTGCTCTTGGTATAGGTGTGAAGCAGCCAGTTGTCTATGTCTACAAATGTTCCTCGGCTTCCCAGGGCAGGGTCAGTGGTAAAGACTCTGCCTGCTAATGCAGGCAGTGCCGAGACGTGAGTTGGGGAGATTCCCCAGAGAAGGAAATGGCAACCCACTCCGCCTGAGCCCTGTGTCCCCACCGCTGCAGCCGGCGCATGCAGCGAGCAGATAAAGCGGGGCCTGGTGTCCACACCACTGCCCTCAAGGCGGCTTCCCTGGCCTCCCCTGGAAGTCAGGGCCTGGCACCCTGGGGCTTCCAGGGAGGGAACCTTGGGCTCAGCCCAAGGTTAGCCTGCGAGACCCCATGGACAGAGGAGCCTGGCNTGGTGTCCACACCACTGCCCTCAAGGCGGCTTCCCTGGCCTCCCCTGGAAGTCAGGGCCTGGCACCCTGGGGCTTCCAGGGAGGGAACCTTGGGCTCAGCCCAAGGTTAGCCTGCGAGACCCCATGGACAGAGGAGCCTGGCAGGCTGCAGATCATGGGTCGCAAAGAATCAGACGCAACCGGGCGACTGAGCACATACACGCACTGCATGCTCTTATACACGCGTGGGCCTAAAGGGGGCGGGAGCCTGTGTGGCGGATGCCTGTGTAAGAGGCACAGAGGACAAACCTCAGTGCTTCTGTGTATGCATGTCCCGAGAAACCATGCTGCGGCTCAGCGGGGTGAAGTAACTTTGGGAGGGGATAAAAAGGTCTGATGCTGGAAACATCTGGCCCTCCTTGTGGCCCTGGGGTCTCTGGAGAGGGTTTGTGTTTCCTCTTGGCCAATGAACACAATCCTTCTCGAGCAAATATACGNTGAGTCTCTTACAAGCTCTGTGGTGGACAGGTGACCGAAACACTCTGTGCCTCAGCTTCCCCATCTGAGAAATGGGGCTAATAATAAAACCTTCATAAGGTTGCAATGAGGACTGACTAAAAGAAATGTACGTAAAACACGCAGCTTAAGGCCCGGGCCATAGTCTGTGCTTTGTAGATGTCTGGCAAACAAATAATTAAACAGATCTCATAGGGCAGTGCACACCATGGAGAAAGATAGGTGAAAATGTGCCTAAGAGATGAGCAAGGCAGGGAATTGGGGGTTTGAGGGACCCGAAGGGTTTCAGTGTGGCTGGACTACAACGTGGATAGGTGGAGTGTGGAAGGACTGGGGAGGGAGGCAGGTTGGGCCCCCTTTGCTTTGGTGATTACAAGCCTGGACCCTGGGATCAAATGACTTGGGTCAGATTCCAGCCCTGCCACTTACTAATTAGATAATTGGACAAATGACTCCCATTGCCATGTCTTAGTTTCTTTATCTGTAAAAATGGAGATTGTTACAGTTTCTATCTTAGGGGGCTGAGTTAACTGAGTTAATAAACACAGAGAGGGTGGAATGGTGCCTGGCCCGTGGGAAGTGTAATGAGTGCTTGCTACTCTTCTCTTTCTCATACGTGTGGTTGCACACCTGTGATTGTCTTACATGTGCACGGGTGCATCTGCAGCCTGTCCCAGTGATGCACCTGGGTCTCTGTGTAGGTGTGTGGAAGGATACAGAAAGTCCACAGGACCAGTGAACTCCTGGGAGATGAGGCCAAGTATTTTTGTCCACCCTGGGCAAAAAAGCCCTTCGGGGAGAGATGGAGTCCTGGTGGTCCCTAGCAAGACTGGGAAATATTCCTTATCAATGGATCACTATCATGGCCCTCCTTAAAAGCCTCCCGTGGCTCCTCATTCTTTCATCCCTTCATTCAGTCATTGATTCAGTCAGCCAATCAACATTTCTTAGAACACCCATTATGCAACAGATCCAGCCTCTGAGGACCTTTGCACTTGAGCTTGGCTTTGTCTAGCTTGTTTTTTCACATACTCTTCTCTTTGACCTTCTGGACTTGAATCCAAAGTTACTTCCTCTGTGAAGCCTTCCTGAGTGCACCAGGCTGTGTGAGTGGGTCTGCTTGACACCCTGGTTTTTATCCCCACAATGAAACCAGTGACCTTCGTCTGTTCACCCCTGAGTCCCCAGCATCAGGCACGGCCTCAGTGCATATGTGCTTTTGATGAATGAATGAATCGTTCAGTATGAGAACACCCCTGGGGGTCCAAAACCTGCTGCCCAGTTCACCAGAGGGGCTGGGAGCTCTTTTGCCAGCTTCTGAATCCCCGCCTCTGTCCCTGCCATCGGTGCCACCGGCCCCCACCAGGAAGGCCACAGAGGCTGGAGAGAGATCTCACAGGAAGAGTTTAAGAGGCAGAGGGCGTTGACTGCCGGGGTGATGGGTTCCTCAAGGCTGCTGGATGCGCTGGAAAGTAGAGCAGGAAAGTTGTCAACGTCCTTCAGATGACGGGGACAGCTGACCTTGGGCTCAGCCCAAGGTTCCCTCCCTGGAAGCCCTAGTGTGCCAGGCCCTGACCTCCAGGGGAGGCCAAGGAAGCCGCCTTGAGGGCAGTGGTGTGGACACCAGGCCTCGCTTTATCTGCTCGCTGCATGCGCTGGCTGCAGCGGTGGGGACATGGGGCTCAGGCGGCTGGAGAGGTGAAAGGAACTTCTATCTCTCTGGGCATCAGAAGTGACTGGAATCTGGCAGCCAGGGAAATGGCAACTTCCTGTGGCATCTAAAGAGCTGAGACTGGCAGCCAGAATCTAGCTGGAGCTGGCAGCCTAGAGATGCCAAAGCTGAGATTTTTATGGCCAGTTCCTCCTGCAAGACACATGGTGGGGCTGGATTTCACCATATAGAGGAGTAGTGTATGTGTGCGTGCACACACGTGCTATAGCGTATGTGTGTGCACATGTGTGTGATAACTGTATATAGTTTATGAGCACACATGTGGATAGCGTGAATGCACACATGTGTATAGTGCACATAGGTGTGTGCAAGTGTCAGTGTGGGCAGGGACTCAGGGAATGTGTCTCTGGTGTGTCTGTCTGTGCCGGAGTTTGTCTGCCTGCACAGGTGTGCTCTTGGTATAGGTGTGAAGCAGCCAGTTGTCTATGTCTACGAATGTTCCTCGGCTTCCCAGGGCAGGGTCAGTGGTAAAGACTCTGCCTGCCAATGCAGGCAGTGCCGAGACGTGAGTTGGGGAGATTCCCCAGAGAAGGAAACGGCAACCCACTCTGCCTGAGCCCCATGTCCCCACCGCTGCAGCCGGCGCATGCAGCGAGCAGATAAAGCGGGGCCTGGTGTCCACGCCACTGCCCTCAAGGCGGCTTCCCTGGCCTCCCCTGGAAGTCAGGGCCTGGCACCCTGGGGCTTCCAGGGAGGAAGCCCAAGGTTAGCCTGCAAGACCCCATGGACAGAGGAGCCTGGCAGGCTGCAGATCATGGGTCGCAAAGAATCAGACGCAACCGGGCGACTGAGCACATACACGCACTGCATGCTCTTATACATGTGTGAGCCTAAAGGGGGCGGGAGCCTGTGTGGCGGAGGCCTGTGTAAGAGGCACAGAGGACAAAGCTCAGTGCTTCTGTGTGCGCATGTCCTGAGAAACCATGCTGCGGCTCAGCGGGGTGAAGTGACTTTGGGAGGGGATCAAAAGGTCTGATGCTGGAAACATCTGGCCCTCCTTGTGGCCCTGGGGTCTCTGGAGAGGGTTTGTGTTTCCTCTAGGCCAATGAACACAATCCTTCTCGAGCAAATATACGGGCATGGGTGCTTTCTGTTGAATAACGTCTCCAGGTCTTCTCAGCCCGGTTGTTAACCAGAGCTGGGCAACTGGAAGGAGTGCCGATAGGAGTACTTTTCTGGGTGAGAGGTGAGCCAGATTTCGCCTCTGCTGGGGTAGGGGCCCTAGGCCTGGTAGCCCTGGTGTGTCTAGTGCCAGAGAGGGGAACTTCAGCCAGGATCATGTGAAACATCAATGGTGGATACAAAGCCCGTGCTGGAAAGGGGGATTGTCTCTGTCGAGAATGACCAGCGATGTTTGGCCTGCACTCAGCGGCTGGGAGAGCAGAGAGCAAGGGCCACTGACATAAAGATCTCACGGGGAAGAGCTGGAGCAGAGTTTTTGCCTTCATAGCACTGAAAGAAGTTTGTTAATTACAGTCATTGGGTATTTGTGATATATTTCTTCGATGTCTGTTTCTAACAATAGACTGGGAGTTGACAGATTATGGCCTGTGGACCATATGTGGCCCGCTGCCTGTTTTTGTAAATAAAGTTTTAATGGAACAGAGCCACATCCATTCAGGTGTGTATTTTCTGTGGCTACTGTCATGCTATAGCGGGAGAGTTAAGGGATTGTGACATAGGCTCTGTGGGCCACAAAGGCTAAACTATTAACTATCTGAACCTTTACAGAAAAAGTTTGCTGATGTCTATACCAGACCATCCATTTCCTGAGGATGGGGATTATAAATTCGACACATACTAGTACCTGTGTGCATTCTTAGTCATGTCCGACTCTTTGAGACCCTGATGGACTGTAGCCTGCCATGCTCTTCTGTCCATGGGGTTTTCCAGGCAAGAATACTGAGCAGGTTGCCATTTCCTCCTTCAGGGGATCTTCCCAGCCCAGGAATTGAACCCATGTCTCTGGCGCTTCCTGCGTTGGCAGGCGGATTCTTTACTACTGAGTCACCTGGGAAGCCCATAGCTTAATAAACTTCAATTCAACAAATCAATGATGATCAGTTTTGGAGAGTATGTTTATTGGAATTTCAACGTCTGCCAAGGTTTGGGGTCAAGAAATAGCAAAGGATGTGCTGGTAATGGGGTGGGTGGTGTGGGTGGAATACAGAGAACACAGATACACACACACACACACACACACACACACACACACACATACTAGGGACTGTGGGGGCCAAGAGGTGAACACAGCAGCAGAGGGACGGACTCTTTGGGGAAGGATGCCTTCTCTGAGGAGGTGACTCTGGAGTCCTGCAGGCAGCGTAGACATTTCCTAGAAGATGGATAAACAGCGTGGGAGGTGGAGGAAGCAACAGATGTCAAGGCTGGAAGCCAGAGACCAGGTAGGATGCGGGCTGGAGGGCTGGGCCAGGTACACCCAGCCGATCTTGTGCACAAGATGGGGGCCACTGGGGCCCACACAAAGCTCCAGAAGTTTGAGGGCTGGATTTGCAGGGCCTGAAAAGCATTCCATCAGGGGTTTTGTTTTCTAGGTGTAAGGGAATCGCTGGCGCTGTCAGCGAAGGCGCCGAGGAATAGCCGTGCCTGCCTCCCAAGGCTCTGCTAAGGATTACATGAGACCAGTGATGTGAGCACAGCCAGCCTGTGCCTGGCACAGAATGGCTAGTGAGCAGGGTTGCCAGATAAAATCCACAATGCCCAGTTAAATTCACGTTTCAGGTAAATAACCAACATGTTTTAGTATAAGCCTGGGACATGCTTATCCTCACACATGGTTTGTTGTTTTTCTGAAATTCAGATCTAGTTGGGTGTCTTGTATTTTTTATTTGCTAAATCTGGCAACCCAGCTGCTTAGTGATGTTGGCTGAACCTGGGTCTTTGTTGGTGGCTTCAAGACCTGGAGAACTTTGCCAGTGAAGCCAGAAACCAGATGACAAGCCTAGAGCTGGACCCTGAGGCTATGAGGCAGTATGGAGCCCCATCCTCTTGACTTACGGACAATGAAATAAAGGTCCAGAGAGGGAAAAGGGCTGGCTCAAGGTCGCCCAGCCAGAGGTGGCCCTGGTATTCTGCTTTTTTCTGTGATTGCTCAAGAGGGCTTTGGTTCACGGGCAAGTTACCCAAGACACCAAAAGGCAGGCAGAAGGATCCTACCAGGGAGCCTGGGGAGGTCTCAGTGGAGCTTCTGGAATCTTTGGAGCCATCCCTGTCTTGGCAGTAGATGCAGGGTGTGATTTCTGCCACATCCTTTACCCCATCCAAGCCTCAATTCATCCAGCCATCAAATGGGCTAATTACACCCACCTCACAGGTAAGTTGTGAAGATTAATTAATGTTTGTAAAGGCTTTGTGATCCTTGGATGAAAGACGCTCCTGACATATAAAGGGTCATTATTTTTATTATTATTATACAAGTGCCAAGTATTATTACCTTAATTAGCTTTTCTAGATATCAAAAGCAATTAGACTGATCNTACACACACACACACACACACACACACATATACTAGGGACTGTGGGGGCCAAGAGATGAACACAGCAGCAGAGGGACGGACTCTTTGGGGAAGGATGCCTTCTCTGAGGAGGTGACTCTGGAGTCCTGCAGGCAGCGTAGACATTTCCTAGAAGATGGATAAACAGCGTGGGAGGTGGAGGAAGCAACAGATGTCAAGGCTGGAAGCCAGAGACCAGGTAGGATGCGGGCTGGAGGGCTGGGCCAGGTACACCCAGCCGATCTTGTGCACAAGATGGGGGCCACTGGGGCCCACACAAAGCTCCAGAAGTTTGAGGGCTGGATTTGCAGGGCCTGAAAAGCATTCCATCAGGGGTTTTGTTTTCTAGGTGTAAGGGAATCGCTGGCGCTGTCAGCGAAGGCGCCGAGGAATAGCCGTGCCTGCCTCCCAAGGCTCTGCTAAGGATTACATGAGACCAGTGATGTGAGCACAGCCAGCCTGTGCCTGGCACAGAATGGCTAGTGAGCAGGGTTGCCAGATAAAATCCACAATGCCCAGTTAAATTCACGTTTCAGGTAAATAACCAACATGTTTTAGCATAAGCCTGGGACATGCTTATCCTCACACATGGTTTGTTGTTTTTCTGAAATTCAGATCTAGTTGGGTGTCTTGTATTTTTTATTTGCTAAATCTGGCAACCCAGCTGCTTAGTGATGTTGGCTGAACCTGGGTCTTTGTTGGTGGCTTCAAGACCTGGAGAACTTTGCCAGTGAAGCCAGAAACCAGATGACAAGCCTAGAGCTGGACCCTGAGGCTATGAGGCAGTATGGAGCCCCATCCTCTTGACTTACGGACAATGAAATAAAGGTCCAGAGAGGGAAAAGGGCTGGCTCAAGGTCGCCCAGCCAGAGGTGGCCCTGGTATTCTGCTTTTTTCTGTGATTGCTCAAGAGGGCTTTGGTTCACGGGCAAGTTACCCAAGACACCAAAAGGCAGGCAGAAGGATCCTACCAGGGAGCCTGGGGAGGTCTCAGTGGAGCTTCTGGAATCTTTGGAGCCATCCCTGTCTTGGCAGTAGATGCAGGGTGTGATTTCTGCCACATCCTTTACCCCATCCAAGCCTCAATTCATCCAGCCATCAAATGGGCTAATTACACCCACCTCACAGGTAAGTTGTGAAGATTAATTAATGTTTGTAAAGGCTTTGTGATCCTTGGATGAAAGACGCTCCTGACATATAAAGGGTCATTATTTTTATTATTATTATACAAGTGCCAAGTATTATTACCTTAATTAGCTTTTCTAGATATCAAAAGCAATTAGACTGATCACTCGCTGAACTGCACTTTAGACACCCAAGTCACAGAAACTCACAGGCTGTCCTGTCGGTTCAAATTCCGGCGAGGGGGCCAGCACACGCCGAAAGGTGGGGGGGCCAGGATTTGCAAAGGGAACTTGTTTCCGCCTCTGGCCAAGTCTCACCTCACAGAAAAATGTTCCAAGCATGTGAGATTCCCTGAGAACAGAAGTTTTTCAGTGGAAATGCTGATCCCAGGGGCTCTAGGGGGAAGGCTTTAGCTCTGTGACCCAGGCGTCTGGGGGTGGGGGTAGAAGCATGTCCTGTTTTCCCTTCTGTATCCAGAAGCCCAGGCCTCATCACCCCAACCCCATCACCCCACCATGGCCAGCTCAAGTGAAGGCAAGGCAACCTGACCTCTGGTGGGGGACTACTGTGTGTCAGGTCCCATCCTGATGTGACATACGTTTAATCACAGTGCAGTAGGTGGGAATGCTTTGACCTTCATTTTACAAATGAAGACACTGTGGCTCAGAGAGGTTAAGTGACCTTGGAAGGTCACATAGCCAGGAAATGTAATGAGAAGGAGACAAACACAGGCCTTACTGATTCCATATCCTGTATTTAGGTTTATATAGTTTCTTCATCTCTGTGTTACCTGGGGTTTATATGGCCTGGGTCTAAACTTGGTCTACCTTGGACTTCCCAGGGGGTGCTGGTGGTAAAGAATCTGCCTGTTTGATCCCTGGGTTGAGAAGATCCTCTGGAGGAGGGCGTGGCAACACACTCCAGTATTCTTGCCTGGAGAATCCCATGGACAGAGGAGCCTGGCGGGCTACAGTCCATAGCGTCGCAGAGTCGGACATGACTGAAATGACTTAGCACACACACAAACCCTGGTCCATAAGTCATCAAGAGATCTGTTTGTACTTAAGAGAGATGGTTGGATGGCATCACCGACTCGGTGGACATGAGTTTGAATAAGCTCCGGGAGTTGGTGATGGACCAGGAAGCCTGGCATGCTGCAGTCCTTAAGGTCACAAAGAGTTGGGCATGACTGAGCGACTGAACTGAACTGAAGACAGTGGTTGGGACTGGGTAGGACTGAGTGGGTCATTGTGGTGCTGGGGCTATCTGCAACCCCAGGCTTTGGTCCAACATGGATTTGCCTCTTCAGACTCTTTGGAGTTAGTTCAGAACCCCAGGGCCCAGGCAGAGGAGGGAACTGTGGTCTGGATGCGCCCCATGGGGGCGGGCAGGACAGGCCAGGGCAGAAATCAGCAGGGTGAGGCTTCCTCAGGGCTGTCCAGTTAGCTGGGAAGGTGCAGAGCTGGCTGTAATTAACTTTACCAGCGTCCTTCACAGAGGCCAGAAGACCTTTCCTCTACTCTCCTTTCTACTCTGGCCAGCCTCCTTAATGGCCTTGAGGACCCTCCCAAGGCTCTGATGAGGTGGCAGGAGCACTGGACTGAGCTTCGCTATCAGTGTGTGCCAAACCAAGGTTATATCCCAGGTCTACATAGCCTACCGATCTGGTTTCTTTTCCCTGAACCACCCTGAGGGCTGGATTGGGGCCTTTGTGAAGTCAGTGGGTACTCTGAGAGGTAGCTGAAGTTTTGAGGATTTGGTGAGTGAAAGGGTAAGCATTGTAGGAAGATGTTGACACACTAACGGAAGGGTGGCTTGCTGGCTGCAGTAGATATGGGCCATTTGGACAGGGAGTTGCATTTCTAGATGGAAGGAGGGTGGCTAATGAATGGGGATTGATAGGGGTGGGTCAGAGATTCTAATAGGTGGGTGGAGGATTTGGAAATGGATAGATGAGCTAGTAGGCAGGGAGTTGGAGGAAACAAGAAAGGTTGGCAAATGTATGGACAAGTTGGCAGATGGCTGGAAGCGTTATTGGATGAATGGACAATTTGGAAGAAAAATGGAGAATGGTGCATAGGTGGAGGAAATATGAGATGGGATTGGTAGATACATGGGCTGAATCATGGATGAAGGGTTGGCTAATGGGTAGAAGAAAAGGTGGAGGCAGAAGGTCTTGTGGAGGGTAAAGGAATCGGTAGAGAGGTGAAAACATTGGTTGATAAGGGAGGCTGAGTGGATGGATGAGGGGTTGCTAGCTGGGTGGAGTAGTGGAAAGGTGGATGAGGAGAATGGGCTGAATCATGGGACTTCTGATGGATGGATGGTTCAACAGGTTGGTGAAGGTGGAGTATAGTGGATAAGTAAAAGTACCTGAATACTTATTGGAAGGACAGATGCTGAAGCTGAAGCTCCAGTATTTTGGTCATCTGATGCAAACAGCTGATTCATTGGAAAAGTCCCTGATGATGGGAAAGATTGAGGGCAAGAAGGAGAAGAGGGTATCAGAGGATGAGATGGTTGGATGGCATCAACGATGTAATGGACATGAAATTGGGCAAATTTGGGGACATGTTAAGGCCCAGGGAGGCCTGGTGTGCTGCAATCCATGGGGTTGCAAAGAGTTGGATGTGGCTGAAGCGACCGAGCATGCATGCAGAAGAGATGTCAGATAGTAGCAGATGGGGAGAAGGACTCAAAGAGATGGAAAGATGGCAAATGGGAGAAATATTCAGTGGAAAGATGGAGGGATTGATAGAAGGAGGGCTTGGTAGAAGGGTAAAAGTTTGTCAGTGATGGAGCAGTTGGCTTTGGGACCCAAGTTTGAACAGGCCTCCCTTTATCTCTTCTGGCCTTACCATTTGTCTCTGGGTGCCTTGAGAGTCCATTTCAGGGCAGAAATTTTTGGTGTCCAGTTCAGTGGGCAGCTGTGACCAAACTCCCCTATGGGTTTGCCCTTCTCCTCCAGCAGCCAGGCTGTTTCTAGGCTCATAAATCCCCAGATGGGCAGGCTTTCTGTAATTACCTCTGGAATATTAGCCCAAGAGGTGGGGCAGGTGAGGCTTGAAGAAAGGAGCTGATTCAGAGGTGGATGTCTGTCTTTCGGTGGTGTGCCAAATGTGGCCAGCATCCAGTGCGCCAGGCCTGGTGCCCCAAGGCACCTCCCTTCCCCACTGGCTGTCTTGGGTCCCACTCTAGCCTCCCCCGGAGAACCTGGGCCCCGGAGGGCGGTTCGTCTGGGAGGGACTCGACAGGCCTGTCTCCCTTTCCCCTCTCTTCTCTGTGTCTCTCACTCTTTTCCTTCTCTTCTCTGTTCTTCCTTTCCTCCATCTTTTACTCTTCCCTCTATTCCAGTTTCTCCCATCCTATTCTTACTATTTTCCATTTTTTTTCTGTCTCTGATGTTTTTCCTCTTTTCTTATGCCTCTTTTCCTTGTTCTCAGTGACAAAAATCCATATGGTCAAAGCTATGGTTTTTCCAGTAGTCATGTATGGATGTGAGAGTTGGACCATAAGGAAGGCTGAGCACCGAAGAATTGTGGTGCTGAAGAGAGTCCCTTGGACAGCAAGGACATCAAACCAGTCAATCCTCAAGGAAATCAACCTTGAATATTCATTGGAAGGACTGATGCTGAAGCTGAAGCTCCGATACTTTTGACTACCTGATGTGAAGAGCTGACTCATTGGAAATGACCCCGATGCTGGGAAAGATTGAGGGCAAGATGAGGAGGGGACGACAGAGGATGAGATGGCTGGATGGCATCACCGACTCAGTGGATGTGAGATTGAGCAAGTTTGGGGAGACGGTGAAGGACAGGGAAGCCTGGCGTGCTGCAGTCCATGGCGTCGCAGAGTCGGACGCGCCGGGCGGCTGAGCAGCAGCAGCAGCCCTGTTCCCGTTTTTTCCTCTTCCCTGCTTCTCTGCTCTGCTTTGGTTGGCTTCTCCTCGGTCATTTTCTCTAGTTTGCTCTGTTCCCATTTCTGCCTCCTTTCCTGCCTGCCTGTCTGCTTCTGTCTGGTGGGCAGGTCTCCGCACTCACGACCAGGAGCTGTTCCCACAGCAGCAGCATCTCTTTTATCGACACTTGTCTTCTTTGACATGAAAGCAGAACCATTTCAAGGGAGGCTCTCTCCTGGGTCTTGACTTTTATTTGGACTCTTCCAAGAAAGTGTTTTACCTCCTCCTGTTGATTCATGATAAAACAGTGTAATTAATCCACGGGGAACTCTGGTAGAACTGGGGAGGGGGGAGCAGCAAAAAGGAAGAGAATACAGCTGCCATTCTCCTTCCAGACCGTGGGCCTGGACCAAGGATGCCCCCTCCCTTGAGCAGTGGGGAGAGGGAGCAGGACCTTGGCACAGACACAGGTGAAAACTCAAGTGTTGCCAAGCTTATGGGACCAGTTTTCTTCTCAAGGAGAAATAATGGGGAAGAACACTTTGGAGTTTGAGTGGCCAGGGTTCAAGTTCTAGCTCCCCTCCTCTGTCCCTGGCTGCAGGATCTTGGGCAAATATCTTAGCCTCTCTGTCTTAGCCCCCCTTTTATCATGTCTAAAATAGGACCTTCCCAGTGGAATGTTGTGAAAATTAAATGAGGATGCTGAAAGAATACACTCAGTCAAGGTTTCAGAAGAGAAGCAAAATGATTAAGAGTGAAATAAAACAAGGCTAGTTTAAAAAAAAAAAAACTGAAGTATAGTTGATTCACAATGCTGTATTAGTTCCTAGGCCAGCAAAGAGATTCTGTTTTAGGAGTAGAGGTGAGGCGTGTGTCACCATTTCATGTGATCTTGAAAGTTACCTGTGGATCAGAGCCTCCAACGTGTGACAGAGTGGAGCAGAGTGCTCCCTACTCTCAGAAACCAGGAGCACCTGGGTTGAGTGAAAAGTTCCACATGGGAAATGAACATGCATTGGGATCGGTCATTGTTATTTTGGCGTTTGCTACAGCACTTGGCCAGCTTCCCTGGTGGCTCAGGTGGTAAAGAATCTGCTTGGAATGAAGGAGACCTGATCCTTGGGTGGGAAGATGCCCTGGAGGAGGTCATGGCAACTCACTCCAGTATTCTTTCCTGGAGAATCCCCATGGAGAGAGGAGTCTGGCAGGCTAGAGTCCATGGGGTTGCAAAGAGTCAAATACTTTAGTGACTAAGCACACCACTTGGCANCACTTGGCCAGCTTCCCTGGTGGCTCAGGTGGTAAAGAATCTGCTTGGAATGAAGGAGACCTGATCCTTGGGTGGGAAGATCCCCTGGAGGAGGTCATGGCAACTCACTCCAGTATTCTTTCCTGGAGAATCCCCATGGACAGAGGAGTCTGGCGGGCTAGAGTCCATGGGGTTGCAAAGAGTCAAATACTTTAGTGACTAAGCACACCACTTGGCATGACTGTAACACAATGATTATGGTACCAGTGGTTCTCAAAGTGTGGGCCCTGGACTAGCAATGCCAATGTTTCCTGGGAACCCACTAGGAATGTAAACTCTTAGGTGCCACCTTAGATCTACTCAATTCAAAAGCTCTCAGGTGGGGTCCAGCCTTCTGAGTCTTAGTAAGCCCCCTGGGGATTGTGATACATGCTTATTTATGTCTTGAATGGAGAACCAGACTCAAGACCTCTCAGTGGCTTCATGCCCTCCCGCAGTGCCATCTGCCTCGGCCCCACCCCAGCCCGTTTCCCCAGAGCCTCTTGGAGAGCCTGGCAGTGACACCTGCTGACATTCTTGAAATGAAGGCAGCACAGGAAGACAGCATTCCCAGGAGATAACATTAATTTCTCCCTCGTTTTTTCATTCTCTCAACTGTCACTACTGTTACTGTCATTAGTGTCGGACAGCAGACTGAATGACAAGCTTTCTTTGGGGAGCTATAAATCACCGATTGGACTAACAACTCCATGGTGGGTTTCATTACCCCCCGCCTAGTGTAGGAGATTCGCAGACTGAGGTTCCAAGGGTGCTTGCTGATGAGTGGTGGGACCAGGATCCAAACCTGGCTCTCTCTACCTCCATGTTCCACATGCTTTGGGGCACTGTTATTACTCCCATGTCTGCAGGCTCCAGGGGGCTGGCCTTTCACAGACAGAACTCACCAGATGCGATTGCTTTGCTTTTTTATTTAAAAAAATTTTAAATTGGAGGATAATTGCTTTGCAATGTTGTGTTACTTTCTGTTGTACAACAACGTGAAATCAGTTGTATGTATACGTATATCCCCTCGTTCTTGAGCCTCCCTCCCACCCCTCTAGTCATCACAGAGCACCGAGCTGAGCTCCCGGTGTTATACAGCAGGTTTCCACCAGCTACCCACTTTGCACATGGCTGTATGTGTGCATGCTAAGTTGCTTCAGTTAATGTCTCACTCTTTGGGACCCGGGGACCGTAGCCCTCCAGGCACCTCTGTCCATGGGATTCTCCAGGAAAGAATACTGAAGTGGGTTACCATCTCTTCCTCCAGGGGACCTTCCCACCCCAGAGACTGAACCCAAGTCCCTTATGTCTCCTGCATTGGAGATGGGTTCTTTACCACTAACGCCATCTGGGAAGGCCACACGGCAGTATATATATGTCAATGCTGTCTCTCACTTTTCCCACTCTCTCCATCCCTCTCTGTGACTACATGTCCACCAACAGCAATCTCTTTAAACCTAAGGAAGAATCACGTTAGGCACCCAGACCATTCGGGGAACATTTGCTCGTTATATTTTTCTGAATATGTTAGACAGGAGTGTACGTTTGCTTATGACTGTGACTGTGAATTCTGTACATCCTCAAAGACTGAATAGATGAGTTAATTTATTAATGGACAGCTAGGTAGCTGGCTAGAACATCTCATCAAATGTTGCATGTCTAGAAACTTCTTGGATTCTTATACACTGAGAAAAACACCTTCTGCAGAGAAGCTGGTACCCAGCTGCAATTGTTTGTGGAGGGCAAACAAATGGACACAATCCTTGTGGGCTCTGAATGACACGGGGTAAATGGTGCAAGTTAGAGTTGTGGGTCTCAAACTTGAATGTGTGTCAGAATCACTGGTAGAGCGTGTTAAGACACAGATTGCTGGGCCATCTTCTCCCCCTACCTCCTTGCCAGACTTTCTGATATAAATAGATCTGGGACTGGGCCAAAATTGTGCATTTTAAACTATTTCCTAGGTGCTGCTGCTGGTTGTTCTGGTAACCATGCTGAGAGAGTTATTGGGTTGCAGTGATGCTAACTGCCATGATAAACTCAGACGTCAGTGGCTTAATCCTGGAAAAGTATACTTTCCTTTAACTAATAGGGGAATGGTTGAATACATTGTGGTATTGTATTCTTGTCGTTGTTCAGCTGCTCAGTCGTGGCTGACTCTTTGCGATCCTATGGACTGTAGCCTGCCAGGCTCCTCTGTCCATGGGGTTCTCCAAGCCAGATTACTGGAGTGGGTTGCTGTTTCCTTCTCCAGTGATACTGTATATAATACAGCAATTGGAAAAAATCAGGTATACATGGAATAATCTGGAGTGTAATGTAGAGTCTTTTGCCTGAGAAAGGTGATTTGCCAAGTAACTGATAAAAAGCATCTGTAGAACAAAACAGAAAACAGAAAACAAAAGAACCCGTTTCCCCAGACCTCAAGGCCCGTACATGTTTGATAAATATAATTAAAAAGGTCTATGAGGCGATACAAGGCTATTAGGGAAGCTTCTGAAAGTTAAGGGAGATTATCAGCTTTCTAAGAGTGTTCCTGTATTACTTAAGAGGATGAGATTTTTAGAATAACGAAATGCCATGAAATAATGAAATCTACCCAGCTCATAAAAGGATGGACTTGTTCCTGCTTCATTTTTCTGCATGTAGAGCTCCTGTGGGGGATGGGGCTATGTTTCCCCTGACTACAGGGCACGCACTATTGGAACTTATGATGTTTTGGTGAATGAATGATCACGTGAGTGACCATAAGCAAGATTGAAACTCTTGCTTCTTGGACTCTGCGCCCATGGAGCCAACCGTCCTGGAGGCTCCTGATGGGAATGTGTTGAGAGGCAGCTACTGCAGGGTGGTCTTCCTGAATGTCCTGGAAGATGAGTGAGTATTGTACAAACACAACCTCCCTTCTTGGATCCAAGCCTCCGGGGGAATCCTGGAGGTTCAATCCTGAAACCAGTGGTGGAGGTTATGGGATTCAGCCTTGATGAGTTGGGGAAGCATTTTTCCAGAGGAGGGACATGAAGGTCAGACTCATTAGGTGCATCAGGTGGGGCATATTCTGTGTGGCCAGCCTGGCTGGCTACTGGCTACCACGCTTATTCTGCTGCCAGGAAATGGAGGTTGAAGACTATGTTTAGTTCCTTGGCTGTTGAGCTTTCTTAGAACACAATAAAACTGCTTAAAAGAGACACAGAAGGAAGGCAGTCAGTCTACAGCCAGAAGGGAACTTGTCCATAGACCTGACCTGCTGGTGTCTTCCAAACTCTGCTCCAATCATACAAGCTGCTGCCTTTGAGTGATGGTCGGGGCATGGCTGGAGGTTCCGGCTGCACTGTCTTCTTCCAGTTGAGGATGGGACCCTGGCTGACAAAAGTGGAGGAGAAGTCACAGAGGGCATGGGATCTGGGTCTAACACTCAGATATTCTCCAAATTCCTTTGTGACTTTCAGGCTTGGGACTTGGGGTATGTACTACTTTCCTCTGCTTACATTGATAGATCCTAACATTCATCCTGATGGCAGAACTGTCTGGTAACTTTTAATCAAAACAATCAGGGTCACTCTATGACCTCCATTAGAGGTCCATCCTCCATTCTTTTTCTTTCTCCTTTCCTTTCCTTTCTCTCTTCTTTCTTGTTTCCCAGTAATCTTGGATCATTTACCATATGCCAGGTATTCTGCTATGCAAACAATGGAAATGCAGTGGTGAGTAGGGTAGCTTAAAAAAATGTATATGTATTTTTGAAATGAAAAATCTCATTTCTAAATATTTCATGGTTCAAATGAGAAACCATAAAATATGTAATAGAATTAAGATCTGTCAGTGGATAGTAATAAACAGTCTACATATCAAAACTTACAGAATATATCTAAAGCAATCATAGCCTTGAATGCTTAGCATGAACTTAAGAAGAGAGGAAAAGGAAAGTAGATCCAACACAAAAAGAGGTTTAGTAACAGAAGAAGGGAGTAATCAAATGTGGACAAAGGTTAATAATATTGGAACTATTAGGGGGATCAAGCTGCCAAAAGCTGACTCTCTGAAAATGCAAGAAATAAAAAAAAGAGCCTCACTACCTGGACAGCAGATAGTAACAAGAGAATATGTGAATCTTTTATTTTACTTTTTGGCTGCGCTGGGTCTTCGTTGAGGCCTGCAGGCTCCTCCTGTTGCAGATTGAGGCTCTGGAGCATATGGGCTTTGCAGTGGCGGTGCACAGGCTTAGCTGCTTCCCCCGCCTACCCCCTGGCATATGGGATCTTAGTTCCTGGACCAGGGATTGAACTTACATCCCTTGCATTGGAAGGCAGATTCTTAACCACTGGACCACCAGGAAAGTCCCCTGTGAATCATTTATACTGAGATATTAGAAATTATTTTGAAAGATTTTGGTAATATTAGTTTACCAAACCTGACTTCAGAAAAGAAAACCCTATGAGACCTATCTTCAGGAACTTTTTATTGCAGATAAAATTGGTAATTTCTATTTTAGGAATAAGGAAATTGAGGCTCAGAGTGGTCAAGACAGCTGCCTGAGTGTCCAGGCTGGAAGCAGTGGAGGCAGGCGGTGGAGCGCCTTGAGTGCTTTCCCTCTGGTAGATCCAGGGCAGCCTCTGCTGGAAAACTCCGCAAGGAATGCCTGCAATGGAGTTGGTCAATTCCCAGACACTTTAAATGCACCTCTAGGAGAGGCATTTGGCTCCTGAATTCTCCCTGCGTGTTCTTTCATCATCTCCAATTAATGAACGCACACAGCTGGCCTGCCTGCCTCCGGGTCCTCCTCTGCTGCCCGCGTGAAAGAAGCAGGGCTGATCCGCCCAAGCCTCAGCCTGGGGCCCCTTTGACTCAGCAACCTCCCCGGCCCACGAACGCCCAGTGCCTGGCTTGGTGCCCACAGATGCAGCCAGGTAGCCTCTTGTAGGGAGCAGGCGGCAGCCTGCCTTGGAGTGTAGGTGCGTGACAAGAGTCCCACGGTCCAAGATCTGCAGGAACCCCGCATCGTGTGAATGGCAAGGGAGCCTTGGCATGGAAATTGTGGTGCTGGGATCGGTTGGTTGGCCTTCACCTTGATAATCCTTGAGAGGTGGTGTCTATTATCTCTGTTTGGCCTCCTTTCACCTCTTGTATTGAGACTCATCTGTCTCCTCCGTCCTTGGGGTTGTGGTGGAGTTCCCAGGGACAGAATCCTGCCATCCCTGGCCACAGGAGCCAACCTGAGCTCCTCCCTCAGTCTTGATGTACAAAATTTTTCTCTTTCCTCTGGGTCTGCTAAATAGGAATAATGTTTTGGGGGTCCTTGCGATTTGTTCGCAGGACTGTATGTTTGTATAAAATTTGCAAAAGTGAGATATTTTAACTGTGATAAGTCATGGTTTCTGTCTTTTCTCTCTGACTTCTGTACTCTCCCTCCATCTCTTACTGTCAGAGCGGCCCCAGGGGATCTGGCCAAGAATGAGCTGGGCATACACTTAGTTTGGGTTTATAGTTATGTGACTTGCAGTTTCTCCAATGTATAGTTAAGTAATAGCCAGTTATTCAGGTGTAGAAATCTCCTCCAGGGAAACTTGTATGACCTACTGTGCCGACTCACAGGTGACATGTGACGTGTTGCGACATGAAGGTTTGGGATCAGANTGCAGTGGCGGTGCACAGGCTTAGCTGCTTCCCCCGCCTACCCCCTGGCATATGGGATCTTAGTTCCTGGACCAGGGATTGAACTTACATCCCTTGCATTGGAAGGCAGATTCTTAACCACTGGACCACCAGGAAAGTCCCCTGTGAATCATTTATACTGAGATATTAGAAATTATTTTGAAAGATTTTGGTAATATTAGTTTACCAAACCTGACTTCAGAAAAGAAAACCCTATGAGACCTATCTTCAGGAACTTTTTATTGCAGATAAAATTGGTAATTTCTATTTTAGGAATAAGGAAATTGAGGCTCAGAGTGGTCAAGACAGCTGCCTGAGTGTCCAGGCTGGAAGCAGTGGAGGCAGGCGGTGGAGCGCCTTGAGTGCTTTCCCTCTGGTAGATCCAGGGCAGCCTCTGCTGGAAAACTCCGCAAGGAATGCCTGCAATGGAGTTGGTCAATTCCCAGACACTTTAAATGCACCTCTAGGAGAGGCATTTGGCTCCTGAATTCTCCCTGCGTGTTCTTTCATCATCTCCAATTAATGAACGCACACAGCTGGCCTGCCTGCCTCCGGGTCCTCCTCTGCTGCCCGCGTGAAAGAAGCAGGGCTGATCCGCCCAAGCCTCAGCCTGGGGCCCCTTTGACTCAGCAACCTCCCCGGCCCACGAACGCCCAGTGCCTGGCTTGGTGCCCACAGATGCAGCCAGGTAGCCTCTTGTAGGGAGCAGGCGGCAGCCTGCCTTGGAGTGTAGGTGCGTGACAAGAGTCCCACGGTCCAAGATCTGCAGGAACCCCGCATCGTGTGAATGGCAAGGGAGCCTTGGCATGGGAATTGTGGTGCTGGGATCGGTTGGTTGGCCTTCACCTTGATAATCCTTGAGAGGTGGTGTCTATTATCTCTGTTTGGCCTCCTTTCACCTCTTGTATTGAGACTCATCTGTCTCTTCCGTCCTTGGGGTTGTGGTGGAGTTCCCAGGGACAGAATCCTGCCATCCCTGGCCACAGGAGCCAACCTGAGCTCCTCCCTCAGTCTTGATGTACAAAATTTTTCTCTTTCCTCTGGGTCTGCTAAATAGGAATAATGTTTTGGGGGTCCTTGCGATTTGTTCGCAGGACTGTATGTTTGTATAAAATTTGCAAAAGTGAGATATTTTAACTGTGATAAGTCATGGTTTCTGTCTTTTCTCTCTGACTTCTGTACTCTCCCTCCATCTCTTACTGTCAGAGCGGCCCCAGGGGATCTGGCCAAGAATGAGCTGGGCATACACTTAGTTTGGGTTTATAGTTATGTGACTTGCAGTTTCTCCAATGTATAGTTAAGTAATAGCCAGTTATTCAGGTGTAGAAATCTCCTCCAGGGAAACTTGTATGACCTACTGTGCCGACTCACAGGTGACATGTGACGTGTTGCGACATGAAGGTTTGGGATCAGAGGCTGTGTCATGACACGAACATGTCCTGTGACGTCCAATGTATGGAGGAGAAACCAAGTTTGAAATACACAGAGCCAGAAGCTAGTCCGTGGAACATTCTCACAAGTCGCCCAACCCAAATGTGAAAGAGCTTGATACTTTGCCAGGTTATGGAGCAACGCTGAAAAAAGAGAGGATATTAATGATTATGAAGCAGAGAGACATTTTCTAAATTATCAATAATTAAAATTTTTTATCAACCACTGATATTAAGAAATTGTTGTGATAAGATTGACATGTGCAAAGACAGAACAAAGCCAAAATACCTAAGGAAAAAGAGTATAGATGCATTTACATCAGGAGGTTAATTAAAGCAAAAAGGGCTTGTTTTTCTGGAGGTGGCAATGTTGGTGATATTTGTCAGCTTTAAAAAAATAATTAGTTGTGATTTCTTTTCTAAATGAATTTTTGTAGGTACATTTTAATTAATTAATTAATTAATTAAAAATCTTCATTGAGATATAATTTACACACAATGAAATGCACACACCTAAAGGCAGAGTTGGCCAGTCTCGACAAATGTACACGTGTGTAGCTGCCCCTTCCCCAGTTGAGCTATAGAGCATTTCTGACACTCCTTAACGTTTAAAGTTTGTTTTTAAAATTAGAGGATAATTGCTTTACAATGTCGTGTTGGTTTTTGCCATGCAACAGTGTGAGTCAGCCCTAGGTATGCACACGCCCCCTCTCTTGAACCTCCCTCCCACCCCTCTAGGTTGCCACAGAGCACTGGGTCGAGCCCCTGTGCTGTACAGCAGCTCCCCACCAGCTCTCCGTTTTACGCCTGGTAATGTATACGCTTCAGTGCTACTGTCTCAACTCAACTCGTACCCCCGTCTCCTTCCCGCTGTGTCCATAGGTCTGCTTTCTATGCCTGCCCCTCTATTCCTGCCCTGTAAATAGATTCATCAGTAGCATTTTTTTTAAGATTCCATATATACACACACGTGCACACACACACACAATATTTGTTTTTCTCTTTCTGACTTAATTTCACTTTGTACAATAGGCTCTAGGTTCATCCACCTCACTACAATGGACTCAAATTCATTTCTTTTTTCCTCTTGCTCCTATGTCAACCTCCTTGCATGTTCCTGCCCAGGCAGTGATTAATCTTTTTGTGTGTGTGTGTGTGCTGTCTTTATTTTATTTTTTAAAGTTAATTTATTTTAATTGGAGGCTAATTACTTTACAATACTGTAGTCGTTTTTGCCATACATTGACATGAATCAGCCATGGGTGTACATGTGTTCCCCATCCTGAACCCCTTCCCACCTCCCTCCCCATCCCATCCCTCTGGGTCATCCCAGTGCACCGGCCCTGAGTGCCCTGCCTCATGCGTTGAACCTGGACTGGTGATCTATTTCACATATGGTAATACACAGGTTTCAATACTATTCTCTCAAATCATCCCATCCTCACCTTCTCCCACAGAGTCCAGAAGTCTGTTCTTTACATCTGTGTCTCTTTGGCTGTCTCGCGTATAGGGTCATCGTTATCATCTTTTAAAATTCTGTATATATGTGTTAATATACTGTACCTGGTGTCTTTCTTTCTGACTTACTTCACTCTGTATAATAGGCTCCAGTTTTATCCACATCTTTTTTTAATCACTCGTGATTTTGATTGATCTAGAGCATTCTACAAATGGAATTATGCAGTAAGTACGCTTAGCTATCTGCCCCTTATTGAGGGGAAGCGGCTCAGCATTGCCTATCATTTTGTGTTATCTCTATTTTGTATATTTTCCTTTAAATAAGATCTTGCAATTTGAATACACCAGATCCAGCCCTGCGGCTGCCCCCACATTCTGGATATGGGAGAAGGCCCCTTCCAGACAATACAAATCCTGTATGCATGCCTGAGTCTGTGTCCTNTCTTGCAATTTGAATACACCAGATCCAGCCCTGCGGCTGCCCCCACATTCTGGATATGGGAGAAGCCCCTTCCAGACAATACAAATCCTGTATGCATGTCTGAGTCTGTGCCCTGAACACTGTTCCTTCTTTCTGGAATTGCCCTTCCCTCTTGGTGCACTTGGCGGCTTCTGGCTGATCTGTCATCATCCAGGTCAAATGGCTCCTCCCTTCTGGAGTCTTAAAGAACTTTCTCTGCCGTAGGTGGTGTCTGGCTTACATTTCTCATGAATGCTTGTTGTATTGTCTTATATTGGAATTGATTTATTTTTGTCCATCTCTCCTTCTAGAGTCTGAGGGTTTAGATAGAGTTTCTTGATGTGGGAATTGCATTGACCAACATGTGACATCTACTCCTCTCTGGCCTGGGTTCACCCTAAATCAGCAAGTTGCTTTAATCAGAACAAAATGTGGAATGAAAATGAAGAAAGAAAAAACAAAAGTGAAGCTCATCTTCAGCTCTTCAAGACAAACAGTTCCTTCCTTCTCGTAGCCATTTCTTTTTGATTTCTCATCAAGTTTATCAGGAGCGGGGCAATCATTGTCCACCCAATGGGACTGGAGAGAACCCATCATGTGCGGAACCTCAAAGGAGGTTCTGAGCTAGAGCCCTGCTCTGGAATGCTGTCCGCCCAAATAGATATGTTCAGGTCCCAATCCCCAAAACCTGTGACCATGAGGTTATTTGAAAATAGGGTCTTTTCAGATGTAATTTGGAGAAGGAAATGGTAACACACGCCAGTATTTTTGCCTGGAGAATCCCATGGACAGAGGAGCCTGGCATGCCCCAGTCCATGGGACTGCAAAGAGAAGGACACGACTGAGTGACTAACAACAGATGTAACTGGGGCTTCCCTAGTGGCTCAGCAGTAAAGAATCTGCCTGCAATAGGAGCTGCAGGAGACACAGGAGATGGTTTCGATCCCTGAGTCAGGAAGATATTCTGGGGGAGGAAATGGCTACCCATTCCAGTATTCTTGCCTAGAGAATCCCATACACAGAGGAGACTGGTGTGCCCCAGTCCATGGAGTCGCAAAGAGTCCAACACAGTTTAGTGCTTGAGCATGCCAAGGATTACATATAAGAAAGTGACATAAGCCAGTTGAGATGTGACAGGAAAACTATGGAACTGTAGTCTCAGGTTTGTAACAAAGAGTCAAAACTCCAAAGGGTTTTGCAAGCATTTCAGACTGTCCAGATAGCAGGTCGAAAGGACCCTATTCTTTTAGAAATAAATTTTGGGGGTAATAATTTAAATACTGAAGTTGTTCAAACACCCTGAATTAAATAAGAATAGCTTTCACCTATCAAATTGACAAACATTAAAAAAAAAGACTCAGTTCTTACAGGATGTGGGGAAAAAAGTGAAATTTTATACTCATGGTAGGATTCTGAACCTCCTGAATTTATCAACAGATAGGAAACTTTTTAAAATGTACATATTCTTTGACTAATTAATTCTGAGTCTCAGATTTTATGTTCAGGAAATATCAGATGTAAATAATATAAAGACATATTCATGGTTATTCATTATGGCATTGTTTGAATAGTGGGAAATTAGAAATAACCTATCTTGAAAGTGGATTGGTTAATATATCAATATTAAATAGAAATATAACAATGGAAAAATGCAGCCCTCAAAATTGAGATTATAGAGAGACTCTTAATAACTTGAGGAAATGCTCATAATAAATATTAAGCATAAAAGTACAGTAGAAATCATTATTCAGTATGATCCTATTTACTTAAAACTATGTATAGGAAAAAGATTTGAAGTGAAGCATCAGTAATTTTTTCTGAGTGCTGAGATTAAAGCTGCTTGTTTTGGTCCATATCTATTTTTGAGAAAACTCTTAAAGAAACCCAACCAGTAGTTTTTTAGTAATCATGAGATGGAGTGAATAGAACTTTATGATATATCACCTTACACCTGTTAAGAACGGCTGTTATCAAAAAGATTAGCAGTAACAAGTGTTTGTGTAGATGTGGAGAAAAGAGAACCCTCTATACTGTTGGTGGGGATGTAAATTGGTGCAGTCACTATGGATATCAGGATGGAGGTTCCTCAAAAAACTGAAAAAAATTTTGAACTCCCATATTATCCAGAAATCCTACCTCTGGGTACTTATCTGAAGAAATGAAAAACAGTAACTTGTAAAGATATCTGCACCCCAATGTTACTCACAATAACCAAAACATGGAAACAACCTATGTGTCCATCAATAAATGGCTGAATGGGTAAAAAAGTTACGGTATATGTATACAATGGAATATTATTCAGCCATGAAAAAGAATAAAATCCTGTCATTTGCAACAACAAGGATGAATCTCTAGGGCATTATGCTGAGTGAAATAAGCCATATAGAGAAAGACAAATACCATGTGTTGCACTTATGTCATGCTCACTTACGTGTAGNCATGTAGTCAAAGTATTGGAGCTTCAGCTTCAGCATCAGTCTTTCCAATGAGTTTTCAGGACTGATTTCCTTTAGGATTGACTGGTTGGAACTCTTCACAGTCCAAGGGACTCTCAAGAGTCTTCTCCAACACCACAGTTCAAAAGCATCAATTCTTCAGTGCTCAGCTTTCTTTATAAGTCCAACTCTCACATGCATACATGACTACTGGAAAAACCATAGCTTTGACTAGATGGACATTTGTTGGCAAAGTGATGTCTCTGCTTTTTAATATGCTGCCTAGGTTGGTCATAGGTTTTCTTCCAAGGAGCAAGCGTCTTTTAATTTCATGGCTGCAATCACCATCGGCAGTGATTTTGGAGCCAAAAAAATAAAGTCTGTCACTGTTTGTTGTTTCTGCATCTATTTGCCATGATACTCAAGTCTGTGAGTATTGCTTTTTAAGGCAGTTAAAACTTGGCATCCTCTGTATATTTTTGGGAGATTATGTGTTTTTAATGAAATGACAGGGTAAAGGTTGACACACTAATAAGACAGTCACCCTGGAAAGAATAGACAATACGTGGAAACTTACATAGATGAGGATTGAAGCAGAGAGAGACAGAGTAGCAAGGCCTGTTGGAGACTACAGACTTTTTATTATTTATTTATTTTTTTTACTTTAGACTTTGATGTGTTCTGTACTCCAACACATCTGATGGTTCTGTACTCCAACACATCTGATGGTTTTGAATGTCAGAGAATAAGATAGGGGAAGTCTGAGACNGGTTGGTCATAGGTTTTCTTCCAAGGAGCAAGCGTCTTTTAATTTCATGGCTGCAATCACCATCGGCAGTGATTTTGGAGCCAAAAAAATAAAGTCTGTCACTGTTTGTTGTTTCTGCATCTATTTGCCATGATACTCAAGTCTGTGAGTATTGCTTTTTAAGGCAGTTAAAACTTGGCATCCTCTGTATATTTTTGGGAGATTATGTGTTTTTAATGAAATGACAGGGTAAAGGTTGACACACTAATAAGACAGTCACCCTGGAAAGAATAGACAATACGTGGAAACTTACATAGATGAGGATTGAAGCAGAGAGAGACAGAGTAGCAAGGCCTGTTGGAGACTACAGACTTTTTATTATTTATTTATTTTTTTTACTTTAGACTTTGATGTGTTCTGTACTCCAACACATCTGATGGTTCTGTACTCCAACACATCTGATGGTTTTGAATGTCAGAGAATAAGATAGGGGAAGTCTGAGACAATTCCATCTCAGTAGAGGAGAGTTTTATTAGATAAAAGACTGAAAAAAAAATGAATAACCAATTGAAAAATAAAAACCCTCCTTCAAACACACAAACAAATAAATATAATGTTCTCTATTGATGTAGGGCTAAAGAATTTTTAAAAACTTCCCTCAAAGAAAATTCCAGGTTTACATAGTATCACTGGTGAATTCTTTAAATACTTAAAAACGATAAAACACTACTCTTGACATAAATGTTTTAGAAACCAGAGGAGGAGGAAATGCTTCTAAACTTCTTTTATGATAGTCATTTATAAAATCATAATACTAAAATCTGATAGAGATTCTAAAAAGAGAGAGAAAGAAATAGAATTACAAAAATCCATATAACAGAGGTCCAAAAATTCTTAACAAAATATTGACAAAATCAGTTCTAGCAATACATAAAACAAGGCAACGCATGATGACCAAGTAGAGTTTATTCCAGAAATGCAAACTTGGTTTAACATTTGAAATTCCAATAGTGTAATTCACCACATTTACCAAATTGAGAAGAAAAATAAACCATGAAGAAAAGACAGTTCACAAAGATGAACATCTACCCATGATAAAAATTCAGCAGTCTAGTAAGAAAAGGTAAAGCTATTTATTAAAAGCTATAGCAAAAATCATATTTATGGGTGAAATAATGAGAACTTTCCTACTAAGATTAAAAATAAAGGAAAGACATTCTCTCTTACCATTCCTATTGCATGTAGATATGAAAAGAAAAGGTAAAATTCCATCTATTCTCAGGTGCCATGACTATGTGAAAAATTCTAGGAAATTTACCAAACAACTGCTAGAACTTATGAGTGAATTTAGCAAGCTCAGAGAATTCAAGGTTAATACACAAAAGTCAATTTTACTATTGACATATCAGTAACAAATATTTGGTGAAATTTAAAAATCTCTTTGCAGAGCATCAAAAACAAACAAATAATTACTGAGGGTTAAACTGAACAAAACATGTGCAAGACTTCCATGTACTCTGAAAGCTCTACAACACTGCCAAGAGCAATTAAAAAAGAACAAACTTAGTGGGTGTTTATGGATAAGAAGAGTGGCTCAGATGGTAAAGCGTTTGCCTACAATGTGGCAGACCTGGGTTTGATCCCTGGGTCAGGAAGATCCCCTGGAGAAGGAAGTGGCAACCCACTCTGGTACTCTTGCTTGGAAAATCCCATGGATGGAGGAGCCTAGTTGGCTACAGTCCACAGGGTTGCAAAGAGTCAGACACGACTGAGTGAATTCACTATGGATAGGAAGGTTGAATGCTGTTAAGAGGTTAATTCTTCCAAAACTGACAAACAGATTCAACACAATCACTATAGAAATTCCAGAAGGTCTGCAGAAGTGAATATTTATATAGAAATGCAAAACACCCAGAATATAAAAAGGAATCTTGATAAAGAAAAACAAAGGTGGAAAACTTAGACTATCTGACTTCAAGATTTAGTTTTTAAAATAATGGTAACTGAGTGTGTTATTAGCAAATGACGGATTAACTGATCGATGGAACAGAACATAAAGCTCAGAAGCAGATTCAATTGGTCAATTACTATCTGCAGAAGCACCAAAGCAATTCAGGGCAAAAAGAAAAGTCTTTCAACTAATGATGCTAGAATAGCTTCATATTCATATGGGGGAAAAAAAAAGGACTAAATTTCTTCGNTCGATGGAACAGAACATAAAGCTCAGAAGCAGACTCAATTGGTCAATTACTATCTGCAGAAGCACCAAAGCAATTCAGGGCAAAAAGGAAAGTCTTTCAACTAATGATGCTAGAATAGCTTCATATTCATATGGGGGAAAAAAAAGGACTAAATTTCTTCATTCCATATACAAAACCAGAAGGCTTTCAGTAGAAAACATAGATGCCTATCTTCATGACTTAGAGATAGGTAAAGTTTCTTAGACTCATAAAAGAAAACTTGGTAAGTTAGGTTTCATCAGTTTGAAAATTTCTGCTTAAAACAGACACTGTTAAGAAAGCAAGTAAGCAATTCACAAGCTGAGAGAAAATATTAGTAAACTAGATTGAAAGAAAAGAAATGAACTGGCATCCAGGATTTACAAAGAATTACTATAATTCAATAATAAAAGAATAAAATCTAATAAAACGGACAAAGTGATTGGGTAGGTACTTCACAAAGAGGAACACACATGACAACGAAAATAGGCAAAGTGCTCAATACCATAACATTAGGGAAATTCAAATTAAAACCCAATATGATACCCCTTTGGGGCTTCCCAGGAGGTGCTAGTGGTAAAGAACCTGCCTGCCAATGTATGAGATGCGAACCCTAATGACCCAGGGTTCGATCCCTAGGTCAAGAAGATCCCCTGGAGGAGGACATGGCAACCCACTCCAGTATCCCTGTCTGGAGAATTCCACGGACAGAAGAGCCTGGTGGGCTACAGCCTGCAAGGTAGCACAGAGTCCAACACGACTGAAGCGACTTAGCATGCATGCACACATGATACCCTTAGACATCTTTCAGAAGGTCTTAATTTAAAAGGCTGACAATCCCAAATGTGTCAAGAATGTGAAGCAAATGGAATGCTCGTACATGGTGGTGAGAGTATGGGAAAATCTGAAATTTATGAAAAATTTTCATAAGTCTAAATTCATATATATATCACTACGAACAAAGCTAGTGGAGGTGATGGAATTCCAGTTGAGCTATTTCTAATCCTGAAAGATGATGCTGTGAAAGTGCTGCACTCAATATGCCAACAAATTTGGAAAACTCAACAGTGGCCACAGGACTGGAAAAGGTCAGTTTTCATTCCAATTCCAAAGAAAGGCAATGCCAAAGAATGCTCAAACTACCGCACAATTGTACTCATCTCACATGCTAGTAAAGTAATGCTCAAAATTCTCCAAGCCAGACTTTAGCAATACGTGAACTGTGAACTGCTAGATGTTCAAGCTGGTTTTAGAAAAGGCAGAGGAATCAGAGATTAAATTGCCAACATCCGCTGGATCATGGAAAAAGCAAGAAAGTTCCAGAAAATCATCTATTTCTGCTTTATTGACTATGCCAAAGCCTTTGACTGTGCGGATCACAAGAAACTGTGGAAAATTCTTCAAAAGATGGGAATACCAGACCACCTAACCTGCCTCTTGAGAAATCTGTATGCAGGTCAGGAAGCAACAGTTAGAACTGGCCATGGAACAACAGACTGGTTCCAAATAGGAAAAGGAGTCCGTCA
>SJYW01034389.1:1006900-1017173 GCA_006410735.1 Raphicerus campestris | reverse complement strand
GGCAGAAAGTGAAGAGGAGCTAAAAAGCCTCTTGATGAAAGTGAAAGAGGAGAGTGAAAAAGTTGGCTTAAAGCTCAACATTCAGAAAACGAAGATCATGGCATCCAGTCCCATCATTTCATGGGAAATAGATGGGGAAACAGTGGAAACAGTGTCAGACTTTATTTTTTGGGGTTCCAAAATCACTGCAGATGGTGACTGCAACCATGAAATTAAAAGACGCTTACTCCTTGGAAGGAAAGTTATGACCAACCTAGATAGTATATTCAAAAGCAGAGACATTACTTTGCCGACTAAGGTCCATCTAGTCAAGGCTATGGTTTTTCCTGTGGTCATGTATGGATGTGAGAGTTGGACTATGAAGAAAGCTGAACTCCAAAGAATTGATGCTTTTGAACTGTGGTGTTGGAGAAGACTCTTGAGAGTCCCTTGGACTGCAAGGAGATCCAACCAGACCATTCTGAAGGAGATCAACCCTGGGATTTCTTTGGAAGGAATGATGCTGAAGCTGAAACTCCAGTACTTTGGCCACCTCATGCGAAGAGTTGACTCATTGGAAAAGACTCTGATGCTGGGAGGGATTGGGGGCAGGAGAAGAGGACGACCGAGGATGAGATGGCTGGATGGCATCATGGACTCCATGGACGTGAGTCTGAGTGAACTCTGAGAGATGGTGATGAACAGGGAGGCCTGGCGTGCTGCGATTCATGGGGTTGCAAAGAGTCGGACACGACTGAGTGACTGAACTGAACTGAACTGAACTGAACTGAAATTCATATATACCCTGTGACCCGGTAATCCTGCTCCTAAGTAATCATCCAAGAAAACAGAATATGTGTCCACAAAAAGGTTTGTATGAGAATGTTGCTAGCAGCATCATTAAAAATAGTAAAAAGTTGGGAAACAGCCCAGTTTCCATCATAAGAGAATGTATAAACAGACTATGATATATTCAGTTAATGGAATACTAATCAGCAATAAAAAGGGATAAATTATGCATACATCAGGGTGGGTGAATTTAAAACTATTTTTTTCCTATGTAAGAAGCTATACACACAGGTAAATACTGTATGATTTCATCTGTGTGTAGTTCTAAAAAGACAAAACTAATTTATGGTGAAAAAAGTTTTAATAGTGATTGTGCAGAGAGATGGACATTGACAGGGAAGGAGCATGAGAGAATTTTCTGGGATGATGCAATGTTAATATCTTGATAGAGGTTTGAGTACATAGATGTATGTGTTTGTAAAAATTCAGCAAACATATAGTTAAGATTTGTGCCTTTCATTGTATGTAAATTTTACTTCATAGAAAAATCCTGTAAACAAATATTGGACTCTAGTTAATGATATGCATTCTGAAATACCTCGTGGGATATGTACTGATGTAATTTGAAGGATATCAAAACAATCAAGATGGATTGATGGATGGATAGAGGGACAAGGCAAGAAAGGTGTTAATGATAAGGCAAGAAAAGTGTTAATGATAGAGTCTATACAAGTGTTCGCTATAAGTTCAACTTTTTTTTTTGTATTTGAAATGTTTTTTCATAAAATTTAAGATTCAAATCTGCAAGCTTTAATTGAGAAATATGAAATATAAGAATGCATAGAAGAGAAGTGTGCACCTAGTTGGAAAGAGTATTTTGCAAAAATGTTANAGGGAGGCCTGGTGTGATACAGTTCATGGGGTCCCAAAGAGTTGGACACAACTGAGTGACTGAACTGAACTAAACTGAACCTATTTGCAGGGTAGGGATAGGGGCACAAGCATAGAGACTGGCTGATTTTTTTTTTTTTTTTTGATGCTTCCTCTCCACTCTGTTCAGAGTCTGAGAATCTCTTGTTGAAACAAATTCTTAAAACCAGCCTGTGGGAACTTGGGTACTTGACCTTCCTTCTTTGAATCTCAGTTTCCTCATTATATGAATAAGGTAAATATCAACAGTTCACTCACAGTATGACAGAAAGGATTAAAAAGACAACAAATGTAGATGACCCTGCACATTGTTTAGCCCATGGTGAGTGCATACTAAGTCTCTTCAATCAAGTCCAACTCTTTGTGACCTCATGGACTGTAACTTACCAGACTCCTCTGTCCATGGGATTCTCCAGGCAAGAATACTGGAGTCGGTTGCCATGCCTTCCTCCTGGTTATCTTCCCGACCTAGGGGTTGAACCTGATTCTCTTACATCTCTTGCATTTATAGGCAGAGTCTTTACCACCAAGCCACCTGAGAAATCCTTAGTCTAGCTAGGCATTCATAAAATCAGTGGGTGGGTCTACTGGTCTACCATCTCTGACTGTGGCCATCAAGGAGGCTGGGAAGATGAGTTTTGGCACAAATAAGGTGGAGACAGAAGCGGAAAGTTTTCTTGTTTTTGCCTGCATTCTTCCAGAGCTCTCTGGTCTTTGGCTGTATCTCGGTCCACAAGGCTCAGCTCTGAAGAGCAGGTTCCCTTTTGTCTTTGAAGTTCCGGGAGTTTGCCTCAGTCTTATTCATGAGCCACCCTTGCTCTAGTTAGCTGTGGATGCTAGCAGCCTCCAGGAGCCCGTCTTCTGCTCTTCCCTCTTCTTACCAGGTTGTTTCTGCTACTTGCAGCACTCACCACGGTATCCTGATCATCCCCATGTCATCTTCTACTGCCCTGAGCTTCTTCTTGAACTCTAGATCCAAATATCCAACCACCTGCTGAAAATCTCTGTACTTGGATTGTACCAGAGGAAACTCAATCCAGCACTCTCAAACTTGGCTCACCATATTCTCCTTAAAACCCGACCATCTTCTTTCTTCCGTGTCTCAGTGATGGCATTGCCATCTATAAATCTGTCCAAGTCAGAAATCTGTGTATCATCCTACACTCTTTCCTGTCTCACACTATATGCACACTGTTTATCCTTCTTTTGTTCCTCCATCCCTCCCTCTCTTCCTTCTTTCCTTCCTGTCTCCTTCCCTCCCTCCCTCTATTCACACAATAAGAATTACAAGATCGACTGAGTGTCTACTGAGTGTCAGTCACTGTGCTACTTGGTTACTAAATCCTCTTAATTATTGCTTCTAAATGTCTAAGAATCATCCCTGCTTCTCTGTTGCAAATGACAGAATCCATAACTAGGAAGAAAATATACTCAGAAGTTTCTAGAATTGGTGGGCAAGATGGAGAANTACAAGTTGTGTTACTTGGTCACTAAATCCTCTTAATTATTGCTTCTAAATGTCTAAGAATCATTCCTGCTTCTCTGTTGCAAATGACAGAATCCATAACTAGGAAGAAAATATATTCAAAAGTTCCTAGAATTGGTGGGCAAGATGGAGAAGCTGGCTTGCACTGGACAATTTAAGTGAGAGTGTTCAAATCTCTCTTCCACTGGGCCAGATCTAAAGTCCATACTTCTGGATTTAGCAACTCTGAGTACTGTCCTGATAAATGGCAGTCCACTGAGAAGACATACTCATGAAGGTCCTAAGGCTTTGAAGCAAAGAGTCATGTTGTGTCTTCTCCCTCTCATCCATTTCTTAATTCCTGGGTTGGAACTCAGCACTCAAAACCTTTCCCATGTCTCCTCTCGACCCCACCCCCACCCCAGCCACCTGATGCAATTGCCTCCAACAAAAGCTAAAAGGCACCGCACCGTGAGAAAAGGGGTGGGGGGAGGGATTAAGGGGAGAGCTTGTGACAAGTGAGCATGGGCCACCAACTCTAAGTGGAAGAAGACGAACAATTGTTTCAGGACCAAGGTCATGATTACAGGGTGTGATCTTACCCTCTGGCATGGCAGAGTCAGAGAAGTAGGGAAATCTCTGAAGATAAACTTTCCTGCTGTTAACAAGGGGAGGATCTGAGGTCAGAGGGAGCCATGTGCAGTCAAAATTTCCACTCTGCCAGGAGTGACCTGTTTCAGATTGACCGGGATTGGGACAGCCATACCAGGCATCCGAGGCTCTCCAAGCCATCTCATCCTGCCCTGCTCAGCCCTGCCGAATTCTCGATCCTTGCTGACCGGTACACGAAGTGTGTTTGGAACCTCAGCCCCATATTGTGTAGGGCTTGTTTAGGCTTTTTCTTGTTCCTTGGGGTCCCAGGCTTGGTGTGGGCATTCCCAAGATGCTCAGGACCACCATGCTTTAGTCTTGTGTGTGGCTTTTCTTCGACTCAGCTTCTACGTTCTCTGCTGACTGAGGTCTGCGATGTGATCTGTTCCATTGCACTAGGGTCCCAACACTCTCAAGCACTCCTTCAAGTTAGAGGCACTCCACATGTTCATATGCCTGTGACCTTGACATTCCCAGGGGTGGACTTTAATTATCACCTCTGCAAATGGCAACACTGGAACAATATCTGTTACAACCATTTACTGAGTGAGAATTACTTACATGTACAGAGCAGGCTTCCTCTGTGCTCTGGAGGTTGTAGATTCACTGAAACTGGTCAAGGTCTAATCCTAGATTACTTATTAACAGTGAAACGTTGGCCATGTTGCTCCACAGCCTTCCAGGAGCCTCTGTTTTCTCCTCTATGAAATGGCGCAACATTAGTGTATATGCATCAGATGACTGTTGAGAGGATTAAATAAGATAATACACATAAAGCACTTGGCACAGTTTGTAGGACACGGTGAGGTGAGTAATAATAATAAAACCAACAGCTTCCATCCTTTGGTTATTTATAAAAGTCACATTATTAATAATTAGCATATAATTATCATATTATAAGGGACTTTCTTGGTGGCTCAGTGGTAAAGAACCCACCTGCCAAAGCAGGAGGCACATGTTTGATCCTTGGATCCAGAAGATCCCCTGGAGAAGGAAATGGCCATCCGCTCCATATTCTCGCCTGGGAAATCCCATGGAGAAGAGCTTGGTGGGCTACAGTCCGTGGGTTGCAAAGAGTTGGGCATGACTCACGACAGAGCACACACATGTGTGTGTGTGTTAGTCACTCAGTCGTGTCTGACACTTTCTGATCCCGTGGACTATAGCTCGCCAGGCTCCTCTGTCCATGGAATTCTCTAGGCAAGAATATTGGAGTGGGTTGCCATTTCCATCTTCAGGGGATCTTCCCGACCCAGGGATTGAAGCTGGGTCTCCCACATTGCTGGCAGATTCTTTACTGTCTGAGCCACCAGGGAAGCCCATATATATATTATATATATGAGTTTATTTCTGAACACTCCTTTGTTTTTCGTCAATCTATTTCTCTTCTTATTCTGATACTGCCTTGCCTGGATAACAGTAGCTTTATAGTAAGTCTTCTTTTAAAAAAAAGTATTTATTTTTGGCTGTATCTGGTCTCAGTTGCAGCATGTGGACTCTTCATTGTAGAGCTTGGGCTTCTCTCTAGTTGAGGCCCAAAGGCTCACAAGCTGCAACACACAGGCTTAGCTGCCCCTCAGCATGTGGGATGTTAGCTCCTCCATCAGGGATTTAACCTCTTGTCTTCCCCTGCACTGGAAGATGGATTCCCAGCCACTGGAGCACCAGGGAAGTCCTTATAGTAAGTCTTAGAATACGATCATGTAAATCTTTTAAAAAGTTACCTGCAAACTTATTTTAGCTCTTTCAGGCCCTTTGCATTTTCACATAAATTTTAGAATCAGTTTGTCAATTAAAAAAAAATTCTGCTGAGATTTTGATTGGGATTGCATTAGATTATAGATCAGCTAGGGATACATTTACATTTTAACAACATAGTTTTCTAATCCAAGAAGACAGCATATCTTCTCATTTATTCATCTTCTTAATTTTCTTAGCAGTTCTTTGCAATGTTGACTGTACAGTTTTTGTACATATTTTATTAGATGCATCCCTAAGCTTTTCAAGGTTTTAAAATCTAACTCTGTTTTGTAAATGGTATTTTCAATTTCAGTTCCCAGATGTTTGTTGCTAGTATATAGAAATGCAATGGATTTTTGTATTTTAACCTTGTACATTGTGATTTTGCTAAACTCTGTCCCACCAGCATCTTTGCAGAGTCCTTAGGATCTTCTCCATTTCTTAGTGCAGGACATGGGGAAGGACTGTGAGATGTCACATCTAAAAGACTTAGCCCGGATTCTGGCACATACCGAATAAGAGGAACAAATCTGAGTCAGGCTGCTAGAAGCAAGGATAAGATTACTTGTGGTGGGCAGTAATGACTGGAAAGGATGAGGGCGGAGTCTTCTGAAATGCTGAGCGTTTTCTGCTTCTTGATTTGGGAGCTGGGTTCGGGATGTGTTTATTTTGTGAAAACCAGTGAGTTACACTCTTAACGATAGATGCCCTCTATTAGTTCATCACACTTCAATAAGAAGTGAAAAAACAGAGTCGAACAACTGAGTTCTCATCACAAGGCTCTGGTACCCTCTCCTTTCACGGATTGTCTCATCTAACCCTGGGAGCTGGGTGCTACCATTTTCCCATTTTACAGAAGAGAACATCAAGGTTCTGAGAGATGGAGCCCCTTGTCCAAGCTCACAGAGGGAATGTGTTGTTGAAGATCAGTGTCTCCCCAGCTCCTGAGCCCTTAACCACTGTGCTGTATGGCCCTGTGTTAGAGTTTGTTTGGGAAGCGTGTCACATTCTTAGTGCTGGAGCCAAGGGGCTCGTGGGTGGATTTTGCTTTTCCCGGGAGACAGAAGGCAGTTTGTTTCAGGCAGGGTGAGCAGACTTTGGAGTGGAAAGGGCACTGAGAGAGGGGTCTGAGGGGGCCTGGGAAGACCCCGCTGGGCCAGCTGGGTTTCCTCACAGCCATTATTCCTCACTGCTGACCAGATCTCTCAGAACCAAGCCTCCCACACAAACACTGTATAATTGCCTGATCTGGCCTAGTGAATTGGGCAGAGGTGGGGGGACGTTTATTTTTCATTAAAATGTCAGAAATAGATTACGGGAGGTAGCCTGCAGTGGGGGGAACTGCCTCAGAAAATGTGCTGACTGTTCTAACCTTATCTGTCGAAAACACATGTTTCTGGAACCTTCTGCCACCCATCTGAACCTCACTTTCTTCTACTGAACCTATTAATTTTGCCAGCCTTAGCAGGGCTCCAGGCATGATTACATGAAAGAATGTATGGATGAGAGTGAAAGGAAGCACGGAGCTAGGGTTTAAACTTTCTTTCTGGCACTTAGAAAGGAGATTTTGAGCAAGCTTGTTACATCTCCTTGGGCCTCAGTGTCTTCATCTGATAAATGGGGCTATACTGCCTACCCTGCGGGGCTGTTATGAGGATCCAACCTCATGATAAATATTGTACAACCTGGAGAACATAGCCAATATTTTATAAAATGCACATTGAAACTGTCAAAAAATAAATAAAATACCCCCCCCCCCAAAAGAACTTGGCAGAAACTTGGATCATAATTGCTTGGTGAACATCAAAATGTTTGTGAACTATAAAATATCATTAAGCAGTTTCCCCTTCTTCCAATCCTTGGTCTGTGGGTCACATGTCCCTGAGNGCTCCTGAGCCCTTAACCACTGTGCTGTATGGCCCTGTGTTAGAGTTTGTTTGGGAAGCGTGTCACATTCTTAGTGCTGGAGCCAAGGGGCTCGTGGGTGGATTTTGCTTTCCCCGGGAGACAGAAGGCAGTTTGTTCCAGGCAGGGTGAGCAGACTTTGGAGTGGAAAGGGCACTGAGAGAGGGGTCTGAGGGGGCCTGGGAAGACCCCGCTGGGCCAGCTGGGTTTCCTCACAGCCATTATTCCTCACTGCTGACCAGATCTCTCAGAACCAAGCCTCCCACACAAACACTGTATAATTGCCTGATCTGGCCTAGTGAATTGGGCAGAGGTGGGGGGACGTTTATTTTTCATTAAAATGTCAGAAATAGATTACGGGAGGTAGCCTGCAGTGGGGGGAACTGCCTCAGAAAATGTGCTGACTGTTCTAACCTTATCTGTCGAAAACACATGTTTCTGGAACCTTCTGCCACCCATCTGAACCTCACTTTCTTCTACTGAACCTATTAATTTTGCCAGCCTTAGCAGGGCTCCAGGCATGATTACATGAAAGAATGTATGGATGAGAGTGAAAGGAAGCACGGAGCTAGGGTTTAAACTTTCTTTCTGGCACTTAGAAAGGAGATTTTGAGCAAGCTTGTTACATCTCCTTGGGCCTCAGTGTCTTCATCTGATAAATGGGGCTATACTGCCTACCCTGCGGGGCTGTTATGAGGATCCAACCTCATGATAAATATTGTACAACCTGGAGAACACAGCCAATATTTTATAAAATGCACATTGAAACTGTCAAAAATAAATAAAATACCCGCCCCCTCCAAAAGAACTTGGCAGAAACTTGGATCATAAATGCTTGGTGAACATCAAAATGTTTGTGAACTATAAAATATCATTAAGCAGTTTCCCCTTCTTCCAATCCTTGGTCTGTGGGTCACATGTCCCTGAGGATGTGACTCTTGGCTGTTGGGAGGTGTGATCCCTCCTAGAAAGCTTTCTTGGGCACCTGCACAGACCTATACCGTGTCTACACAGTCCACAATATGTGACTGAAATGCAGCCAGTTGTCTCTTCTTTGGGCCGTCTGGTGACAAACAGCTTCCCCATGGAACTGGGGGACTTCCCAGATAGCTCAGTGGTGAAAAATCCACCCAACAATGCAAAAGACGTGGGTTTGATCCCTGAGTAGGGAAAATCCCGTGGAGGAGGAAATGGCAACCACTCCAGTATTCTTGCTTGGGAAATTGCATGGACAGAGGGGCCTGGCAGGCTATAGTCCATGGANAAAATCCAGCCAACAATGCAAAAGACGTGGGTTTGATCCCTGAGTAGGGAAAATCCCGTGGAGGAGGAAATGGCAACCACTCCAGTATTCTTGCTTGGGAAATTGCATGGACAGAGGGGCCTGGCAGGCTATAGTCCATGGAGTCATAAAAAAGTCGGACATGACTGAACACACGGTGCTGCCATGGAACTGGGCCGGCATCTGGGTCTTCTTCCCCTCCCCTCCCCCCACCCCTACCCTTGGATCCTGTCATGTCCAAGACGGCTGCCCTCTTGCTGGTGATCACTCTGGTAGGAGTAAGAAGGACAAAGGAGAGGGACAGGGAAGATCTCTACTCAGGGCTGGACTTTCTTCCTTGGGTGATGAAGGCTGGGAAAGCTCTTATCTGCTAGGGTCAGGGCTTCAAGGATCACTCTGGCCCTGCAGCCTTGGTGAAGCTGAATCTCCAAGCCTGCAACTGAAGTAAGAATGGCATGTCATGTGGAGGTAAACTCGAGGCTCTCTCTCTAACTTGCTGGTCTCTCTTGTGATAACAGGCGTAGATAGGCTGAACCAGGCTGGGTTCATTCTTGGATCTGTCTTGCTCTTCTCACGTTCCTCTCACAAGAGATCATGCTCCTCTCAACTCTGGATCTTTGCATGTGTTGTCTCCCATCTCTTTCTGCCAGGAAGATGCCTCCGTTTTCTACTTTCCTCCCTCATTGTCTGATGAGACATCTCAGCACAAACAACACTCATCCTGGAAGACTTCCTTATCCCATCGGTCAGATCTGATGCCCTCTTCACTGTGTCTCTGTGGCCTCCTTTCCTTCTCCATCCCAGGGCAGAGTGCACTGTATTTTAAGTTCTGTTCTTGTTCAGTTCGTTAAGTCATGTCTGTCTCTTTGTGACCCCATGGACTGCAGCATGCTAGGCCTCCCTGTCCCTCATTACCTCCCAGAGTTTGCCCAAGTTCGTGTCCATTGAGTTGCTGATTCCACCAACCATCTCATCCTCTGCTGCCCTCTTCTCCTTTTGCCTTCAATCTTTCCCAGCATCGAGTCTTTCCCAATGAATCAACTGCTCGCCATCAGGTGGCCAAAGTGTTGGAGCTTCAGTTTCAGGATCAGGCCTTCCAATAAATATTCAAGGTTGATATCCTTTAGGACTGACTGGTTTTTATCTCCTTTCTATCCAAAGGATTATCAAGAGTCTTTCCCTCCAGCAACACAATTTGAAAGCATCAATTCTTTGGTGCTCAGCTTTCTTTATGGTCCAACTCTCATATCTTTACATGACTGCTGGAAAGACCATATCTTTGACTGTATGGATCTCTGTTGGCAAAGTGATGTCTTTGTTTCGTAATATACTGTCTAGATTTGTCATAACTTTCCTTCCAAGGAGCAAGCGTCTTTTAATTTCATGGCTACAGTCACCAACTGCAATGATTTTTCTAAGTCCTGGTTGCTTGTCAATATCCCCTTTCCCAACCACAAGATCATAGGCTATCTAGTTTATTATTTAACCCATATATTGGGCACAGTGCAGGTGATCAATAAGTATTTGTTAAG
>SJYW01034389.1:980764-1004686 GCA_006410735.1 Raphicerus campestris | reverse complement strand
GCATCTGGGTCTTCTTCCCCTCCCCTCCCCCCACCCCTACCCTTGGATCCTGTCATGTCCAAGACGGCTGCCCTCTTGCTGGTGATCACTCTGGTAGGAGTAAGAAGGACAAAGGAGAGGGACAGGGAAGATCTCTACTCAGGGCTGGACTTTCTTCCTTGGGTGATGAAGGCTGGGAAAGCTCTTATCTGCTAGGGTCAGGGCTTCAAGGATCACTCTGGCCCTGCAGCCTTGGTGAAGCTGAATCTCCAAGCCTGCAACTGAAGTAAGAATGGCATGTCATGTGGAGGTAAACTCGAGGCTCTCTCTCTAACTTGCTGGTCTCTCTTGTGATAACAGGCGTAGATAGGCTGAACCAGGCTGGGTTCATTCTTGGATCTGTCTTGCTCTTCTCACGTTCCTCTCACAAGAGATCATGCTCCTCTCAACTCTGGATCTTTGCATGTGTTGTCTCCCATCTCTTTCTGCCAGGAAGATGCCTCCGTTTTCTACTTTCCTCCCTCATTGTCTGATGAGACATCTCAGCACAAACAACACTCATCCTGGAAGACTTCCTTATCCCATCGGTCAGATCTGATGCCCTCTTCACTGTGTCTCTGTGGCCTCCTTTCCTTCTCCATCCCAGGGCAGAGTGCACTGTATTTTAAGTTCTGTTCTTGTTCAGTTCGTTAAGTCATGTCTGTCTCTTTGTGACCCCATGGACTGCAGCATGCTAGGCCTCCCTGTCCCTCATTACCTCCCAGAGTTTGCCCAAGTTCGTGTCCATTGAGTTGCTGATTCCACCAACCATCTCATCCTCTGCTGCCCTCTTCTCCTTTTGCCTTCAATCTTTCCCAGCATCGAGTCTTTCCCAATGAATCAACTGCTCGCCATCAGGTGGCCAAAGTGTTGGAGCTTCAGTTTCAGGATCAGGCCTTCCAATAAATATTCAAGGTTGATATCCTTTAGGACTGACTGGTTTTTATCTCCTTTCTATCCAAAGGATTATCAAGAGTCTTTCCCTCCAGCAACACAGTTTGAAAGCATCAATTCTTTGGTGCTCAGCTTTCTTTATGGTCCAACTCTCATATCTGTACATGACTGCTGGAAAGACCATAGCTTTGACTGTATGGATCTCTGTTGGCAAAGTGATGTCTTTGTTTCGTAATATACTGTCTAGATTTGTCATAACTTTCCTTCCAAGGAGCAAGCGTCTTTTAATTTCATGGCTACAGTCACCAACTGCAATGATTTTTCTAAGTCCTGGTTGCTTGTCAATATCCCCTTTCCCAACCACAAGATCATAGGCTATCTAGTTTATTATTTAACCCATATATTGGGCACAGTGCAGGTGATCAATAAGTATTTGTTAAGTTAATGCATGCCCTATGTGGGCTTTCACATCATTTTTTCATTTCTGGTAGGAGGCACCTGATTCAGGTAATTTTATGTAGTAATGAAACACTTCAATTTAGGACTTTAAAGACAAAGAAAATTTTATCTGAGAATACTGAACCCACATTCTAGAATGAGAAACCTGTATGTGTAACTTGAGGGCACTAGCATAGGAAAACCTGTTCGTGATGTACAATGGAGTTCTGTGTAAGCTCCCACTTCACTCTCACTAGGCACCCGGTGAAAACCGAGGCGCAGCCAAGAGAACAGGTTATGTCTGGTTCTTCCTGGAGACATTTCTTCTGAGTTCCTTCTGAAGGTATGTTGTTCTTCCTGCTCATACACGTCTGACCATTTGTTGGCAGAAAATTCTTAGCCTCTGTTTATGTTCTTGCCCAAAGTTTACTCCATGGACCATCAGTGATATTCCTAATTATTCCTAAGGAGCTTTGCTTATGAGAGCTTTGCTCTTGTACCCTCTGGAAAATGCCTGCCCTGGCTTTTTATTCAATGGACCAGAGTTGCACCTATGATCTACCACTAGAGCATCTGAACTCCTAGTGGTCCAGTAATGATTAGAGTTGTTTTGAGGAAGTAATGAAGGGGATGGTTCTAGTGTCCTGCCCCTCTGGTAGGGAGAGTAACTTCCTGAGTAAGGTTGAGTTGAAAATGGATTCCCTCACTGGATGGAAACTTTGCCACCATGGCTCTTCATGGCCAGTTTCTTAGCTGTTTCCCTCTCCCACACTCATGGGGAAGCTGATCCTGGATCATTTATTCTCAGCCTTCTTCTTTTTTCTGACTCTGTTGTAGTCTGATTGGCCCGTAGACACTCATTCCACCATGTTGACAAATCCTGAATTATGTGTTGAGAATGGTAAGGTAAGATACCAGCCACTGTTTTAGAAGAATTTAAAATGTAGATACAAAATACTTAAATTAATAAGAATAAATAGGAATTTAAAAAATGATTAACAAGAAAAATAGGATTCCAGGAAGCATGTGCAAAGGCACTGGGACATAAAAGTATCTGATGTATTTAAGAAATTCTAAGACTTCGAAGACGCTTATTCCTCGAAGAAAAATTATGACCAACCTAGATAGCATATTCAAAAGCAGAGTCATTACTTTGCTGACTAAGGTCCATCTAGTCAAGGCTATGGTTTTTCCAGTGGTCATTTATGGATGTGAGAGTTGGACTGTGAAGAAGGCTGAGCGCCGAAGAATTGATGCTTTTGAACTGTGGTGTTGGAGAAGACTCTTGAGAGTCCCTTGGACTGCAAGGAGATCCAACCAGTCCATTCTGAAGGAGATCAACCCTGGGATTTCTTTGGAAGGAATGATGCTAAAGCTGAAACTCCAGTACTTTGNAGAGAACAGGTTATGTCTGGTTCTTCCTGGAGACATTTCTTCTGAGTTCCTTCTGAAGGTATGTTGTTCTTCCTGCTCATACACGTCTGACCTCGTGTTACCATTTGTTGGCAGAAAATTCTTAGCCTCTGTTTATGTTCTTGCCCAAAGTTTACTCCATGGACCATCAGTGATATTCCTAATTATTCCTAAGGAGCTTTGCTTATGAGAGCTTTGCTCTTGTACCCTCTGGAAAATGCCTGCCCCGGCTTTTTAGTCAATGGACCAGAGTTGCACCTATGATCTACCACTAGAGCATCTGAACTCCTAGTGGTCCAGTAATGATTAGAGTTGTTTTGAGGAAGTAATGAAGGGGATGGTTCTAGTGTCCTGCCCCTCTGGTAGGGAGAGTAACTTCCTGAGTAAGGTTGAGTTGAAAATGGATTCCCTCACTGGATGGAAACTTTGCCACCATGGCTCTTCATGGCCAGTTTCTTAGCTGTTCCCCTCTCCCACACTCATGGGGAAGCTGATCCTGGATCATTTATTCTCAGCCTTCTTCTTTTTTCTGACTCTGTTGTAGTCTGATTGGCCCGTAGACACTCATTCCACCATGTTGACAAATCCTGAATTATGTGTTGAGAATGGTAAGGTAAGATACCAGCCACTGTTTTAGAAGAATTTAAAATGTAGATACAAAATACTTAAATTAATAAGAATAAATAGGAATTTAAAAAATGATTAACAAGAAAAATAGGATTCCAGGAAGCATGTGCAAAGGCACTGGGACATAAAAGTATCTGATGTATTTAAGAAATTCTAAGACTTCGAAGACGCTTATTCCTCGAAGAAAAATTATGACCAACCTAGATAGCATATTCAAAAGCAGAGTCATTACTTTGCTGACTAAGGTCCATCTAGTCAAGGCTATGGTTTTTCCAGTGGTCATTTATGGATGTGAGAGTTGGACTGTGAAGAAGGCTGAGCGCCGAAGAATTGATGCTTTTGAACTGTGGTGTTGGAGAAGACTCTTGAGAGTCCCTTGGACTGCAAGGAGATCCAACCAGTCCATTCTGAAGGAGATCAACCCTGGGATTTCTTTGGAAGGAATGATGCTAAAGCTGAAACTCCAGTACTTTGGCCACCTCATGTGAAGAGTTGACTCATTGGAAAAGACTTTGATGCTGGGAGGGATTGGGGGCAGGAGGAGAAGGGGATGCCAGAGGATGAGATGGCTGGATGGCATCACTGACTCAATGAACGTGAGTCTGAGTGAACTCTGGGAGTTGGTGATGGACAGGGAGGCCCGGCATGCTGCTATTCATGGGGTCACAGAGTTGGACACGACTGAGTGACGGAACTGAACTGAACTGAACTTAACTGAAGACTTACAAAGGGGGAGAACTCTGGGGAGCCTGGGAGAAATAATAGCTGGACAGGGTGAAGGTTACACTGGGACCAGAGTTTTGAATACTTTCTCAGGGTGCTCATAGACGGGAGAGAGCTTTGGGAGTTCTCAGGCAGAGAGTGACATTATCAAAAGGGTACTCCAGAAAGATCCCTCTGGCAGGAGTAAGGTTTGAAACAGGATAAGACCAGAGGCAGGGATGTCGGAGAAGAAGCTATGAAAATGCCCATCCAGGGACAGTTGTTTTCAGAGAGGACTACCCCACACAACCTAATTTTAGGAAAGGTCACTTTTGCAAAACAGATTTGAATTTCATCCTTGAGTCTCCTTCTCAAGATCATTAAATGAACCCAAAGCCCTGCCCAGGACAAATGCAGATCCAAGCATCCTCGAAGAGGGAGGGATATGTGGCAACCCCAGTCTGTGGAGCCCCATGGAGGGTGATCACTTTCACCTTTTTCCACCCATTGTCCAAAGAGTGCTTCAGAAATATCCTGGATTGTGTTTCATCCCAGGAGCTTGTGAATGAGCTGGAGGAACTGCAGACTTATTCAGTTCTGAATGAAGCTGGTGGCACCTGGTTGTACTGGCAGAAAAATTTTTGTAAATATTCTGCTCATTAAGACATTTTAATCAATTGGGAAGATTTAGTCGCACTAATAGGGTCAGTGGGGTCAGGGTCACAACTGACCTCGAGTAAAACTTTTCCCATCTGTTGGTGTCAGTTTCCCCATTTGGTAATGGGGAAGATAAAAGTAAATCTAAGGACCTTCCTTCCTTATTTGTCTGGGGGGTGAGTCTAAGATCGAGGCTCCTGGACTTAACTGTGATTGATCAACTGTCACGACCAACCCATTGCATTATCCTACCTTCAGCATCCTCCCGGCTGTGTTCAGATTTGGTGACTCAAGAGGACGTGCAGGTGAGGCTCTAAAGAAATTCTGCATAGGAGTTTTGTAAATGTGATGAGGGTGCAGTTGTGTTTTTACTCATCACTGGAAAGGAAAGAGGGACTAGGGGTGGGTATCTGTGAATAGTCGATGATGAAAACAGCCAAGAAACTGGGTGTGGTTTCTAATACTTGGAGGATGGACTTTGATCCCTGGGTGTCCTGAATTTTAACTCTTGATTTTCACCCCATTAAAATTCCTTAAATTTTAGTGTTTCCCTGCTTCTCTTCTGGGTGCTCATTCTAAGAATCACTTCAATGGGCTCCAACTCAACCACAACCCTCTCCAGGCCAGACTTCACTGCTGACTTTTGAAGGCGTTCCCTGTCTTTTGGGAACTTCTATTTCTCCACTCCTTTAACTTGACAAGTCCCATCCTGAATTGATTCTTTTTCCTGCCCAACTTGCTCCTCCTCCACTATTCCCTGTTTCAGGAATGACATTGTTCTCCACCCAGTCATTGTGGCTAGAACCCGGGAGTCATCCAGGGCTCCTCCCCAGCCTTCACTCCTATGTCTGTCAATCATCATAACTGCCTGCTTGGCTCCTGAACCCTGTCTAGAGTCCACCCTTTCTCTCCTTCTTAGTGACTCCTAACCAAGTTCAATTCTGACTCTCTGTCTCCTGCTGGATAATTAAAACAACCTCCTCCTATCTGGTTTCTCACTCATCTACCTCCTCCTCTTCCAGCTTGACTTTCCCTCTGAAGCTACAGTGATTTTCTTAAAATCTATTTGACCATGTCTCTCTCCTGCTTGAGATGCTACACTAAGTCTTCATGATGTACAGAATAAAGTTCACATCGCCTGTCCTGACACATGAATTCAGTCACAAGAGACCATTGGATATTTCCCCAATGAGCCTTCTTTTTTCAAAGGTCTTTGCCTTTCCACGTGTTGATCCTGCTCCTTGGTTTGCCCAGCCTCCCAGTACTTTTCTACTTGACCCCTGATGACTTTTGACCTCTCAAGCCTCATATCTTATCATTCACCCCTTACCTTTGAGCAGTTCTCACTGCTGGCACCTAGGGTGGTTACCTTAGTTTGTGAACTGTCTCCAGAGGTGGTCATGTCTATCCGAGGGCTTTGGAGACAGTCCATGAGCCCTTCTCACTGGTGCCCTTATCTTGATGGATGTTTCATGCTCTCCTCCAAATTGACCTTAGGCCACGTGAACATGGGACAGAGGAGTGGGACCATTCTTCTTGCTTTTTCCCCTGGGTGCCTCATCCATACTCCCCACTGGCACCTGTGAGTGGAAGGCAGTCATGTCATCAACAATGAAAGAGGTCACCTTTTAGGACTGCAGTGATTATGGCTGAAAGAGTTCCAGATAAGCTTGAAAGATGGGTTTTGCCATGTGTGCCTGTTAGTATTCCACGTGGTAAATTTGACCTAACTGGAAAATGGATTATCATTCACATTTTCCTGCACGTGCCTTTGTGGTCTTCACTGATGCAGTTCAGTACAACCTTTGAGTCACTGGAAGCCAGTCTTCATAGGTGGCATGATGGATGCAGCAGCGGTGTGAGTAATGATGTCACTGGTATTAAAAATGCTATTAGGGCACTGCATAGACACAGGGATCCAGTATATTGGTTCCAAATAACCAGGTTCTGAAATGCCATGTTATTGGAAATAAATGCAATATTTCATCTTCTTTTTTTTCACTCATGGTGAAAGATATAAAACTAGTCAGAAATGATGCATTTGACAATAAAGAAAACAAAGAGGTGGTTCCTGGACATGAACAGGGAGAGGCAGTGCCTGGACCTATCAGAAATCTTCATGTGCAATTCTGGACAGTGAACAGGTATGTAGTTAGTTACCACTCTTTTATCCATTATTCTAAGTCGTCATTGACAAGTCACTGTATTGCATGGACCCATGCATTTTATAATGTTTTTAAATTAACTTGATTATTTGACAAGGCTCCACAAAAACAATTTGCTCAGGCCCCCATACACCCTAAGGACAGATCTGTCCTGGAGGTTGACTTTATATATGTTTTTGAAATGTTCCTGGCTGCCCACAAGGAGCATATTGGATGCCATATAGCCTATAGCTTATGGCGGACTATCTTGAAGAACTTTCCAAATTTGGTGAAGATCTGCCCATCTTCGTTTTCTAACTGAAGTGTAGTTCATTTACAATGTGTTAGTTTCTGGTGTTTTTAAGGGATGTGATAGCAGGCGTTCAGACAGATGAATCTCTATGCTTGCCAAAGGGAAAACGCCCAAGAGAAATTTACTGAAAGCATATCCACAAGGGACCGCCATACAAATACCCAGTTGTGTGGCTCTATGAGAGTGAATACCCTGATTTTAGAGCTGAAGCTCACACTGTTGGTGAGAGAGGCAGATGGAGCTCAAGTCTCCGTGAATCAGTCTAGCGTCCATGTTGCTTCCATTGTATAATCCCGACATGGGTGAAATGAAAGCAATGTGATTTCATAGTGTCATCTCTGTGGGCTTGGGTTTCTTTTATTTTAATTAAAAATTTTTTTAAATTTTTTTGCCTTTAAAAATTTTTATTTTATTTTTTACTTTACAATATTGTATTGGTTTTGCCATATATCAACATGAATCCGCCACGGGTGTACACATGTTAAAACACAAATATTTAGAAAGGACACACAGCCAAACGCCTGGGGAAGTGACCCACGTTCGNAAGCAATGTGATTTCATAGTGTCATCTCTGTGGGCTTGGGTTTCTTTTATTTTAATTTAAAAAAATTTTAAATTTTTTTGCCTTTTTAAATTTTTATTTTATTTTTTACTTTACAATATTGTATTGGTTTTGCCATATATCAACATGAATCTGCCACGGGTGTACACATGTTAAAACACAAATATTTAGAAAGGACACACAGCCAAACGCCTGGGGAAGTGACCCACGTTCGAAAGAACTGTGGCTAAACTCGAAAGGAACTAAGACCTTTGAAACGCCACTGAAAATAAAAATGAGGGTTTCTGTTGTGTTGTTCAGAGAAAGATGGCAGGGAAGGAAGGAGAGTCCAGAGCCTGGTGAGGATGGTACCATGTCAACAGTTATCAGAGAGAGCTGAGAGCTGCTCAATTCACCAAGGTAAAAGCCTTTAATCTGAAAAGACGGGAACTCAAGGTAGGAGAGAGGCAAAAAGCACACCTCTTTGCTCCTAATTATTTCAAATCTTAATCCCATATGAATTATAGCCCAGGGTCCTGAAGGGACTTGCACAAGTCTTTGTGAAATCTCTGTCGGTCTTATTTGAAGAACTGTGGAGTGAGAGAGATGCCGGAAGACTGGGGACGGGCTTGTCTTGTCTTGATTTTCAAAACCTGGGTTCTAGAGAATTTTTCAAAACCTGGGTTATGGCTTGTGACTAGTCTCTGGCAATGAACTAGAAAGGGTTCTTTAAATGGTGGAGGGGTTGTGTATACTTAGAAAAGAAAGTAGAAATCAGCTTGTAGCCATCACAAGTTCACTGAAAACTTTTAATCCTTCTAATATATCTTTATTTCCCTTTTGAAAAATCAGCTACTTAGATTGGTGCAGTGGAGGATGTTTATTATTGTTTTTTATCTTTCTACCTTTTGGACTAATTTGGGCGAATTCTCTTTATGGATCTTAGTGAGATGTGGGATTTTTCTTTCATCATAAAATTAAAAATGGTACATGCTCAACTTCTCAGCTTCCCTTACAGTGAAGCCTTTGGCACAGTAACTCATCCACGTTGGTCTCCCAGAGGAAAAGTTATGGGAGGCAAAATAATGGTTCTCCAAAAATGTCCACATCCTATTTTCTGGGAACTGTNGAATTCTCTTTATGGATCTTAGTGAGATGTGGGATTTTTCTTTCATCATAAAATTAAAAACGGTACATGCTCAACTTCTCAGCTTCCTTTACAGTGAAGCCTTTGGCACAGTAACTCATCCACATTGGTCTCCCAGAGGAAAAGTTATGGGAGGCAAAATAATGGTTCTCCAAAAATGTCCACATCCTATTTTCTGGGAACTGTAAACACATTAGGTTACATGGCAAAAGGGAATTAAGGGTGTAGGTGGAATTAAGGCTGTAATCAACTGTCCTTAAAATAGAGAATTTATTCTGACTTATGTGAGTGGTACCAGTATACTCACACATGGGCATGCTAAGTTGCATCCAATTTTTGCAACCCTATGGACCATAGTTCTCTGTCCATGGGATTCTTCAGGCAAGAATACTAGGGTGGGTTGCCATGCCTTCCTCCAGGGATCTTCTCAACCCCGGAATTGAACCTACCTCTCTTATGTCTCCTGAATTTGTAGGCAGGTCCTTTACCGCTAGTGCCACCCGGGAAACCCTATCACATAGGTCCTTAAAAGCAGTAGAGGAGCCAGAAGAGGGTGTAATGGTGGAAGCAGGACCAATGAGATGTTCCATTGCTGGTTTTGATGATGGAGGAAGAGGGTCATGAAACAAGGAATGGTGATGGCCTTTGGAAGCTGTGACAAAGCAAGGAAACAAATTTTCTTTTACAGCCTCCAGAAGGAAAGTAGCTCTGTCCACCTTGATTTTCGCCTAATAAGATCAATTTCAAAAGCATGAACTACTGAACTATAAGATGATAAAGTTGTGCTGCTTAAGTCACTAGGTTTATTACACCAGCAATAAGAAACCAATACACACTCCATGCATCTCTGCAATTCACCTTTTCTAGTGGAGCATTTATTAATGATATTAGGTAAATAGTCTTCTAAGTAGACTTGGCTGAGTCTTAAGGTCTCAATGTGGTATCTAAGGAATTACAGAGGAGAGGAATGNCCCAGAGGAAAAGTTATGGGAGGCAAAATAATGGTTCTCCAAAAATGTCCACATCCTATTTTCTGGGAACTGTAAACACATTAGGTTACATGGCAAAAGGGAATTAAGGGTGTAGGTGGAATTAAGGCTGTAATCAACTGTCCTTAAAATAGAGAATTTATTCTGACTTATGTGAGTGGTACCAGTATACTCACACATGGGCATGCTAAGTTGCATCCAATTTTTGCAACCCTATGGACCATAGTTCTCTGTCCATGGGATTCTTCAGGCAAGAATACTAGGGTGGGTTGCCATGCCTTCCTCCAGGGATCTTCTCAACCCCGGAATTGAACCTACCTCTCTTATGTCTCCTGAATTTGTAGGCAGGTCCTTTACCGCTAGTGCCACCCGGGAAACCCTATCACATAGGTCCTTAAAAGCGGTAGAGGAGCCAGAAGAGGGTGTAATGGTGGAAGCAGGACCAATGAGATGTTCCATTGCTGGTTTTGATGATGGAGGAAGAGGGTCATGAAACAAGGAATGGTGATGGCCTTTGGAAGCTGTGACAAAGCAAGGAAACAAATTTTCTTTTACAGCCTCCAGAAGGAAAGTAGCTCTGTCCACCTTGATTTTCGCCTAATAAGATCAATTTCAAAAGCATGAACTACTGAACTATAAGATGATAAAGTTGTGCTGCTTAAGTCACTAGGTTTATTACACCAGCAATAAGAAACCAATACACACTCCATGCATCTCTGCAATTCACCTTTTCTAGTGGAGCATTTATTAATGATATTAGGTAAATAGTCTTCTAAGTAGACTTGGCTGAGTCTTAAGGTCTCAATGTGGTATCTAAGGAATTACAGAGGAGAGGAATGGGAAAGAGAAAGGCAGAGACACTGGGATCTTGGGACACATATCATCCACACTTCTTTTGTCTGCTTAAATACTGCTTTTGTTTGTTTAAATACTGAGATTCTAGGGAGAATGTTTGAAAGCCACCAGGTATCACAGATAAAGGTATTAATTATAATAATAAAAGATAACACATTCACATTTAAATAGACCCAACACCATGTATAGTAGTTTATATATTATCTTATTTAATATTCTTTTTTTTCATTCTTAAAATTATACTTAATTATTTAATTTTCATAACAAATAATCCTTACAAGGCAGGTATCATCTCCACAGATGGGGAAACTAAAGTCAGAGAAATTAAATCACTCAACCAATGTCAAGAGCCTGTAAGTGGCAGAGGTGGTATTTTAACATGGTAGTCTGACTCTAGAGCCTGCATTTTTAGGCAAATGGATCAAACATTTCATTGGAAAAAACTAGCCAAAGTGTGTTGATGGCTTAATTCAAAATTCAAATGAATTGTGCATGTTGAAAGTTGTTTAGAGGCAAAATTCTGCATTTGGATTTCAATACTTGTTAATTTGCTGCAGAGAGGTGTTTGCAATGGGAAGAAAGTCATCACCTTCTAGATGTATAACATGTGTAAGATTCTAAGACTCTGTGATTTAAAAAGTCCTTTACACAGTAGTTTTGGCTGCCTTGCAACATTGCAAACTTCCTGCCATTGGTAGTGGTCAAAAAAAGGTTGACTTTGTGATAGTGGGAAGTTAATTTAAGGTCCCTTTAAAGACAGCATCACTGACTCAATGGACATGAATTTGAGCAAACTCCGGAAGATAGTGGAAGAAAGAGGAGCCTGGAGTGCTGCAGTCCATGGGGTAGCAAAGAGTTGGACATAATAACTTAGCAACTGAACAGCAATAACAACAAAATGGAAGATTCTGTGATCTAAGTGCTATTGTGTGTGGAACCAAATTTTGGGAAGTTTTAGTTGCTTAGCTTAAGCAATGCTATCTTCTTTAGACTCACCTGGAAGAAAAAATTCTAGACTGGTAGATTCAGCTTCAGGATAGGACACCCAACCTATAGGGCTTGGTTTTATCCTAGGGAAAAAGTGAATTCACAGTAGGTATTTAAGTGGCAATCTGATATGAACAAATTGGTGTTTTTGAGGGATGAGTATATCTGAGAGGGAGTAGTTGCATCTGGGAGAACAGCTGTTTTAAAGGCCTAGAAGAGAGAGACATATTTTTGGGCCATAGAAAGGAAAGAAGAGGGTGGAGTCCAGGACCACACCCAGGTGAGGACTGGGCTGGGTGGAGCTGTCCAGAATGGGCGGTGCTGGTGCCTGCAGGCTGCAGGAACTCCAGAGCACAGAGAAGGTCCACGGGGAGGCTTGTCTGGGGAGGAGCCCTGTGGGAAGTGGGTCACAGACTTGGAAGGCTCCTTAAATGAGTTAGTCAGAAATGGGTCAGGACCTGGAGGTCCAATGTCAAGACAAGTGGAGACCTGTAATCCCTACCCCACCTGTGATTTGGTGACCTGGTGAGGACAAACAGGAGCCTGGCCATGGCACAGACCTGTTCTCAGAAGGGGGCACGGACTTTGGGAGGTCCGGAGAGAGCAAAGAGATGCTGCCTGGCTATGAATTCCACCAGCAAGGAACCCCAGCACCTATAATTTACTAGATATGAAGGATAGAGGACAATTCTAAATCAGCTCTCAGAAAGTGCTCACAAGTCACCACCTCCCTATGACTTTCAGACTAGTTCACTTTCTCCAGGAGTTCAGCCATCTTCGCTCTGTGCTCTAGGATCATTGCGTTTCTCACAGCTAGTGCTTTAATCAATTAGTCTTTGAGTTCTGTCTAATTAACACACTAGTTCTCCTTTCCCTGGTGGCTCTGGTGCCTTGTCCCTGGTGGCTCAGATGGTAAAGAGTCTGCCTGTAACGCCGGAGACCTGGGTTCAATCCCTGGGTTAGGAATCCCCTGGAGGAGGAAATGGTAACTCACTCCAGTATTCTTGCCTGGAAAATCCCATGGATGGAGGAGCCTGGAGGGCTACAGTCCATGGGGTCACAAAGAGTTGGACATGACTGAGCGGCTTCACTTTCTCCTTTCCCACACATGAAACTGTCCCAACCTTAGTTTGGTTTACCCGTAAAATGGACATAGTAGTAACGAACCTTATGGTACAGACAAGCATTGCATAAAGTTATATGCATAAGGTTCTTGGCACATAGTAAATGCTCAGTACCAGTTAGTTGTGGTCAGGGAGGAGACACTAGTCAAATAATGAGGAATCAGATTATCCTTATGTACTCTCATGGGATTAAATGGTACTGATAAAACGTGACCAGGATTTGGAGGGAGAAGAGAGACATAAAAATGGAGGCAAGGCCAGGAGCACAAGGATACAGAGTCAAGGGGAGGTAAGATGATAGTTTGGAGATGCTAAGGCCAAAGGGTAGGGCTGGCCTAAGACTCCATATCAAATGCATGGGATCACTTTTCTTCCAGGAGCTGAGTCTGACACCATGTAACCTAAGTGTTGGGCTCAGGACGAGTCCTTAGATGTGTATATATACTCATTGCACTCACCGGTGGACTTTGGAAAACCTAGTTTCCTTTCCAGTTCTTGCCATTACACTTTGTACAATCTACTTCCCCTTCCCCTATGTAAATGTTTTTAGTTATAAGATTAAGGAGCTGGGTCAGATTATCTCAGTGATTCCTCTCAACTCTGACATTCTAAGGTGCTGAGCCAATTCTGTCTAACCCATCATCCTCCCTGACCAAAAGATAAATCAAGCTGAATGACTGCTTTAGACAACCTTTATCATCAAGGGTCTACAATGTACCAGGTCACGGGCTAGGCATTTTTATACCCATAAACACATTTTGTTTCAGAATAGATCTACAATCAAGGGGTTGTGTGCCCCTCGTTGATAGGACGAATAGTCTAACATCATCCCTATTTGTTTTCATGTCTTATTGCAACGGGTTGAATGGCACCATTGTCCCAGTGTTCTTGAGCTCTGTCAGCATTGATCTCCATTCTCTTTCTAGCCTCAAATTGCTTCAGGTAACACTCTTCTCTCAATTCTATCCTTACCTAACACTCCTTACTCAATTCTATTTATTCTCTTTTGTTTGTGGTATTTTCAGAGGAATCTACACAGTATGGCATAGCAGACATGTTTCTAGGCATTGTCAGGCAGTTAACAGTACATAATTCCAGATATCTTGAATCAGGGTCTGTTAGTACACAGAAAACTGGAATTAGGAATAACTCTCATGTGGTGGTGCTGACAAGATCTGGACAAGGTCCAGAGACCACGCAAGTAGATGAGGTTCCAATGGCCAGTAACAATAATGGCAAACATTAATTAGATGTATTTTCCAGGCACTGGGTTAAACCAGTGGTTCTCAAGAGGGATGATGTCAAGGGACTTTTGTCAGTGTTTGCAGATACTTTCAATTGTATCCGCCAAAGAGGAGTTGTGTTGCGGGCATCTAGTAGGTGGAGGATAGGAATTTTGCTAAATATCCTACAATGCACAAGATATCCCATGTGATAATATCTAATAATATTAGATAGTTAGATATTATAATATATTTGTGACATTTCAGGCACGAATAATATCTAGCCTGAAATGTCACTAGTGCTGACGTTGAGAAACTTTGGGTTGAACACTCTACATGCATTATCTCATTTTGTCATCAAACCAACAATATGACAAGCTACTAAGATTATTACCATCCCCTTTTTTATAGATGCGGAAACTATGGATTAGGTGCATAAAGCAATTCACCAAACTGAAAAGTGATAGAGCTTAGCTTTGATCCCAAGTTTGGCTGATTTCAAAGCCTACGAACTTAATTACTTTGTTGGAAACGGAAAGGTTGGACCAACTGAACATACAGGTCAGGACAAGGAGTACGGCTTGGGGACTGATTCTCAGAGATACGTGAGGAACTCTCTAAGGCCCAGCAACCACCGAGTTTTGTTGCCATTGCAAGAGATCAAGTTCAGGTCCTACCTGCTGGAGGAAGGATCTCCTGGGGGTTGTTGGATTGACTTAGGGAGCTGACCTTGATTGTTCTTAGCTGAGCTGACTAGGGAGGCTGGGCCACCATCCCAGTAACTTCAACATCTCAGTCCCACCATACTGACCTCTGCAGCTCTGGGATCAAGTGCAGGGAGGAGGCCGGCTGACAGCTGGACGCACTTGCTTGCAGCCAAGTGAGAAACGTGGCAGCTGGCCAGAAACCAGGTCTTCTCCTGATTTTATTTGTAAAAATACTCAGAATATCAGTACAACGGGGAGTTGACCAGTACGTGAACACAGGCCTGGCACATAGTAGGCTCCCAATAATGAGTGAATGAATCAGTCAGATGGGTGAAGAAATACATTTTTTAGGAGGTCAAACCTTGTAGTGCAGGGCATAGGTCAAAGAGAGGAGGACAACCAGGCCAAAGAGGGTGATGCATCAGTGAATGGGGGAGTGCCAGGTCCTCCAAAGGGACCAGCAGAGCAGCAGCTGAAGCTACATCTTCTAGAATGCAAGCCACAGGAGGCCACGGTGAAGTCTGGCTCCAAGCACCTTGGGGGCTTGACTAATTTTTGGACTGCATCGTTGGAATGCTTTGGCAACCAGGAACTCCGTAACCTCCCACCCTAAGGGCGGCAAAGCCTGGAGCTCTCCTCCCCAGGATCTCCCCTGGGTGAGGGCTGAGGCCACAGATGGACTCAGGAATTTAGTTTATTGTTCTTGAGGTAGGAATAACTCTCAATATTCTGGTTTCCCCTTTCCAGGCCTGTTCAAAGACTATATTTATAAACTGGCTTTGTGGAATCCAGAGAAACCAGCTAAAGGCGCATAACTCTGGGATCGTTGTTGTTTTTTCCTCTGTGAAGGAAAGGGGAGGAGGGGACAAGGAGAGGAAGGGAACCAAAAACTCGTTGAGGGTTTATTTTGGGAAGGGCGCTTTTCAAGGTCACATGGGGGAGGCGCCAGAAAGCCTTGCCTCAAAGCATGGCACTAGGTAGACTTGGGTCACCAGAGCCCAACTGGCTGTCCTAACCTTCCCAAACCTCAGTTTACCCATTACTTTTGTTGTTCAGTAGCTAAGCCGTGTCTGACTCTTTGCAATCCCATGGACTGCAGCACTCCAGGCCTCCCTGTCCTCCATTATCTCCCAGAATTTGCTCAAATTTATGTCCATTGAGTCAGTGATGCTGTCTAGCCATCTCATCCTCTGCCATCCCCTTCTCCTTTTGCCTTCAATCTTTCCCAGCTTCAGGGTCTTAAAACTGGGATAATACATGTACCCACTTTCTGGACTTGTGATGAAGATTTAATGAGCTAATGCCTAAGATGTGTTTAGCCTAGTGATTGGCCCAGAATAAGGGCTCACTAATGGTGATGGACAGGGAGGCCTGGCGTGCTGCGATTCATGGGGTCGCAAAGAGTCGGACATGACTGAGTGACTGAACTGAACTGAAATGTTAGCCAATATTATCGTTATTTTAAATGTAACAATCTCAACCACCCTGAGAGATGGGCCTGATTGTCTCCATTTTATGGGCTCCGAGGGGTCAGCATGGTGCAGCTTTGCTCTCAGTACCTCTGGCAAATCTCGGCCTATTTCCANGTTAGCCAATATTATCCTTATTTTAAATGTAACGATCTCAACCACCCTGAGAGATGGGCCTGATTGTCTCCATTTTATGGGCTCCGAGGGGTCAGCATGGTGCAGCTTTGCTCTCAGTACCTCTGGCAAATCTCGGCCTATTTCCAAGGCCAGTCCCGTGTCCTTGCTGTGCTGCCCAGGCCCCTGTGCCTTCCTCTCAGTTGTGATTGCTGCATGGTGAGAATGCCTGTTCAAAGTCACAGCCCCCAACACACTGTGAGAGCATGAGGACCGCCTCTGGGTCCATGGGATCATCTCTGCTGTGATCCAAGCATCTAGCAGAATATGTGGTAAAAGTCGACTGGATATCTGCTGACCAACAGGTAATCTGAGACCATTCGACCCAGTGGCCTCAAGCTGGTTTCGTTTCTTTCTCACAGCGGGACTGCATGTGTGTGCGTGTCTATTGTGTGTTCTTTCTTAGGAATATGATGAGTTAAGTGCGTGGCTGGGGACATCTTTTAGANGTGAATGCCTGTTCAAAGTCACAGCCCCCAACACACTGTGAGAGCATGAGGACCGCCTCTGGGTCCATGGGATCATCTTTGCTGTGATCCAAGCATGTAGCAGAATATGTGGTAAAAGTCGACTGGATATCTGCTGACCAACAGGTAATTTGAGACCATTCGACCCAGTGGCCTCAAGCTGGTTTCGTTTCTTTCTCACAGCGGGAGTGCATGTGTGTGCGTGTCTATTGTGTGTTCTTTCTTAGGAATATGATGAGTTAAGTGCGTGGCTGGGGACATCTTTTAGATGTTAGTAGGTCTCTTTTCTTTGGCTTAGTGACCATGGAAAACTCAGCCTTTTTTCCCTCTCCATGTTGCCCACTCTTTCCACTAATTTGTAAGGAATCCAAGATACAACATAAAATTTCCAAAGAGAGAAACTAAATTTACTGGAGAAGAGATGGCGAGTCAGTTATGCACTTCCTTGGTGTCGTGCGATGCGTCCTTGCAAGTTACAATGGGAAACAATGGTTAATTTCAGCAATGGGCTCTGAGTCTTCCAATGGCTCAGTTTTCTTTCCTCTGCTTTTAGTAATGAAGATCATCTAGTTCACCCATCTCCCATGAGGACTATTAAACAAGGGACCTTGGCCAGCTCATGGTAGGTGAGCCCCAATCTATAAGATAACTATTATTCATTCATTCAATGGTTTGAGCTTCCACTCTGTGCCAGACACTCTACCAAGCATCAGGGTAGAATGCAGACCAAAAAGAGACAAGTCCCTGCCCTCTCGAGTTTACAGTTTGATGGGAGGTAGAGATGATATCCAATGGTCACAACTATGGATCCATAATTATAAAAGTACTCAGGAGGAAAAAAAATAGTTCGATGAGGACTTGACTCAAATTAGATGATCAAGGAAGATTTCCCTGAGGATGTAAAGCTGAGTGTAGATCTGAAGAATGGATAGGAGGTGGTTGGCAGTGGTTGCTCCAGACAAAGGGAACACCATGTACAGAGTCTTTGTGTAGAGTTGGAAATAAACAAAGTTTATAGGATGAGAACTTGGAAACAAGGGCCATGGGGTATGAGTCAGGCTGGAGAGGCAAGTAGTGGATGACTATCTGAAAACTTGCAGGCTAAGTTAAAGATTTGGCTTCTGTTCTAAGAAAAGTGGGAAGGCATAGAAGGGGCTTAAGAAGCTGTGGGATACAACTTGCTTTATTTTTTGAGATGATTGTTCTGGCCACCATGGGGATAATGAAGGATGCCTGGATGTATGTGGGGAGACCTGTGAGGAGAAAATAAGGTTGTCCAGGGGGAGATAATGGTTGGTTGGACTCAGTGTGGTAGTGGAGATAGGGAGCAGAGTCCTTAGGAGGTAGCATGAGTAGTATGTGGGGATTGAGGGTAGGGGAGTTATCAGTGGAGACTCCCAGGTTTCTGGTTTGGCAGCTGGAAGGATGGTGGCCCCTCTGGGATACTAAGGATGCTGATAGAGGGCAAGACTGAGTGGGTGGAGGGAGGCAGATAATGAACCTGGCCTTGAACCCAATGAGCTTTAGAGTTTGTGAACCTCTCAGTGTGGAGGCTAGTGGGCAGTTAGATGTGTATTTGTACCCCTCGTGCTCTGGAGTTCTCTAGAGATTGAATTCTGGAACTAATTACAACTCAGCTTCATTTCTCTGTTGCTGCTAAGTTTTGACCAGCCTGGTTAAGGATTTTGAGATTCTTGTCTTTCAAATTAAGGTTTTTGAATAAGAAAATGTGGTCCTAAGAAGAGATGAATATGGGTCTATTTACTATTACTGTGATAAATAGGGAGATAAAATGAAACGACAGCTTGAAAAGGCTCCTGGGTGAGTCCTGAGGCTATATGACCTTGAGAGAGGTCTCTGAACCTTGGACTGGAAGAGGTTTGTCTCACCTACATGAAGGAGGTAGAAGGAGTTCTATTGGGTTGGAGGTGGCATACACTTTTACTCTACTCCAATAAATACACATCCTTCTTTTATAATTTTTTAATAATGTCATTTATCTGTTCCCTGATTTACTGAGCCAACATTTATGGGATCTTCTGTTTTAGGTATGGAGAATAAGGCAGAGGAAGTCTCTTGGGGGCTGTTATCCTGCTGCAGAGACAGGCAACAATCAAGGAAACAAATGTGCAAAGAAGGTGATTTTCAGTGATATCCGGGAAAGAATCCCTGAAGAGTGATATTTGAGGGGAGATGGATGCATGAGCCAGCCAGCCACACCAAGGGCTGAGCAGTGATATGGAAGCAGCTGTGAAAGCATCCACAGGTAGGTCTTGAGGATGTATGTTTGAGGAATAGAAAGGAGGCCAGGGTACCAGCTCAATGAGCAAAAGGAAGAGTACTGGAGATGAGACTGTGGAGGCCACCGGGGCAGGATCGCGCGGCCTATGAGGGATTTTGTTCTAAGTGCACTGGGAAGGCACTGAAGGATATGAAGCAGGGGAAAGATCTGCTTTGATTTGTCACCTGAAAATAACACTCTGCTTGCTGTGTAGGACAGGGGTTGTTGGAAAGTCAAGACTAGAAGGGAGGGGTCCAGTGAGGAAGATGTTGCAATCTTCCATGGGAAGAGGTACTGAGGCCTGGGCTAAGATGGCAGTGGTGGACACTGGCTCTCAAACCTTTCTTCTGTGTGCTTATATGGATGACAAATGTACCATGCCCAGAGGAACTCTAATTAATCTGTCATGCATTGCTCACCATAGCTACCAGCATGGGTATTTATTTCCCCAAACTAAGAAGGGTAAATGGAGGATTTCTTTCCATTAAGCAATCTGTAAATCTTATTTCTCTTAGTTCCCATCTGCTGGTGGGAGGTTAAACTAGAATAAGAAAGCCTCTTGATTAACCCTGTTAAAAAGCTCTCAGAATCTTTTGTTTAAGGAGTCAGTAATCTTGCATCTTAATCTTGTTAAGGAGTCAGTGCACTCTTTTCCAGAAAATTCATTTCATCCCCTTGCTGACTTTAATCCTTATTCCTATCACATTGGGGTTGTGCTATGTTTGAAGACACAGTGTCCAGCTGACCAATGGTTCCAGTTTGCTCAGTTCTTTCTTGGGTTGAGCACTGGAAATCCCACATGCAGGAAATCTTTCAGTCCCAGAAAAATTGAAGCAGTGGGTCACCCTTCACCTACATGTCCCTTTGCTGTTGGCAAGTCAGCTGTGCACACTCTTCCTGCCTTCTGACAGCAGGTTGGTTTTACCACTGCCCACTTTATAGACAGTGAACCTAAGATCCAGCAAGTCAAGCATCCATCCACTCAGGATCACCCAGCCTGAAGGCAGCAAAGAGAGGAGCTGAACCAAAGACAGCAGAGTTCATTTCTCCACACTTGCCACTTTGGGGACGGTGACATGAAAACCTTCTGACTGGGAAGGTGAGGGCCACGTCTTAGACATGCTCCAGCACTGCAAACACCTCTCCAGTCTGATTATCTATAAGTACACCCTGCGAAGTCAGGCACCAGGAGAGAAGGCCCCAGTCCTCATTCTGTTGCTCACTCTCTGTAGAGAGGTGGCTCAGCCTGCTACCAGCCCTGACCTTGACCCGACCCGCCAAAGCCAGAAGAGCTACCACCTCAGATATGAAGACGGCAGTGAAGATAAGCCTCAGGTCCAGAGCAGGACGTGGGAGAATCCACGGAAAGATGAGGCAGGGAAGGGGAAGGGACAGGAATAGAGAATCGGCTGCGTCTCTTTCAGCAACCTTGTTGATACTTTCTCATGAACTCCTTGTTTAAAAAANTGAATATGGGTCTATTTACTACTACTGTGATAAATAGGGAGATAAAATGAAACGACAGCTTGAAAAGGCTCCTGGGTGAGTCCTGAGGCTATATGACCTTGAGAGAGGTCTCTGAACCTTGGACTGGAAGAGGTTTGTCTCACCTACATGAAGGAGGTAGAAGGAGTTCTATTGGGTTGGAGGTGGCATACACTTTTACTCTACTCCAATAAATACACATCCTTCTTTTATAATTTTTTAATAATGTCATTTATCTGTTCCCTGATTTACTGAGCCAACATTTATGGGATCTTCTGTTTTAGGTATGGAGAATAAGGCAGAGGAAGTCTCTTGGGGGCTGTTATCCTGCTGCAGAGACAGGCAACAATCAAGGAAACAAATGTGCAAAGAAGGTGATTTTCAGTGATATCCGGGAAAGAATCCCTGAAGAGTGATATTTGAGGGGAGATGGATGCATGAGCCAGCCAGCCACACCAAGGGCTGAGCAGTGATATGGAAGCAGCTGTGAAAGCATCCACAGGTAGGTCTTGAGGATGTATGTTTGAGGAATAGAAAGGAGGCCAGGGTACCAGCTCAATGAGCAAAAGGAAGAGTACTGGAGATGAGACTGTGGAGGCCACCGGGGCAGGATCGCGCGGCCTATGAGGGATTTTGTTCTAAGTGCACTGGGAAGGCACTGAAGGATATGAAGCAGGGGAAAGATCTGCTTTGATTTGTCACCTGAAAATAACACTCTGCTTGCTGTGTAGGACAGGGGTTGTTGGAAAGTCAAGACTAGAAGGGAGGGGTCCAGTGAGGAAGATGTTGCAATCTTCCATGGGAAGAGGTACTGAGGCCTGGGCTAAGATGGCAGTGGTGGACACTGGCTCTCAAACCTTTCTTCTGTGTGCTTATATGGATGACAAATGTACCATGCCCAGAGGAACTCTAATTAATCTGTCATGCATTGCTCACCATAGCTACCAGCATGGGTATTTATTTCCCCAAACTAAGAAGGGTAAATGGAGGATTTCTTTCCATTAAGCAATCTGTAAATCTTATTTCTCTTAGTTCCCATCTGCTGGTGGGAGGTTAAACTAGAATAAGAAAGTCTCTTGATTAACCCTGTTAAAAAGCTCTCAGAATCTTTTGTTTAAGGAGTCAGTAATCTTGCATCTTAATCTTGTTAAGGAGTCAGTGCACTCTTTTCCAGAAAATTCATTTCATCCCCTTGCTGACTTTAATCCTTATTCCTATCACATTGGGGTTGTGCTATGTTTGAAGACACAGTGTCCAGCTGACCAATGGTTCCAGTTTGCTCAGTTCTTTCTTGGGTTGAGCACTGGAAATCCCACATGCAGGAAATCTTTCAGTCCCAGAAAAATTGAAGCAGTGGGTCACCCTTCACCTATATGTCCCTTTGCTGTTGGCAAGTCAGCTGTGCACACTCTTCCTGCCTTCTGACAGCAGGTTGGTTTTACCACTGCCCACTTTATAGACAGTGAACCTAAGATCCAGCAAGTCAAGCATCCATCCACTCAGGATCACCCAGCCTGAAGGCAGCAAAGAGAGGAGCTGAACCAAAGACAGCAGAGTTCATTTCTCCACACTTGCCACTTTGGGGACGGTGACATGAAAACTTTCTGACTGGGAAGGTGAGGGCCACGTCTTAGACATGCTCCAGCACTGCAAACACTTCTCCAGTCTGATTATCTATAAGTACACCCTGCGAAGTCAGGCACCAGGAGAGAAGGCCCCAGTCCTCATTCTGTTGCTCACTCTCTGTAGAGAGGTGGCTCAGCCTGCTACCAGCCCTGACCTTGACCCGACCCGCCAAAGCCAGAAGAGCTACCACCTCAGATATGAAGATGGCAGTGAAGATGAGCCTCAGGTCCAGAGCAGGACGTGGGAGAATCCACGGAAAGATGAGGCAGGGAAGGGGAAGGGACAGGAATAGAGAATCGGCTGCGTCTCTTTCAGCAACCTTGTTGATACTTTCTCATGAACTCCTTGTTTAAAAAAAAAGTAACCCATTTTTCATAATTCAGAAATCCAAGCTGTTGAAAATTTCATCCTGTGATGAGACGCATTCAGAACAAAAACGTGCGGCCTGATTTGTCTTTCCTTGAAATCAAAGACACTGTTCTAAAGGGGCTGCGTTTGCCACACAAAGGTAGCAGATGTTTCCCGAGATTATAGCTGCACAAGCGTTTGCACGTTCAATCTTGGGATGTTTTGGCTTTTTAAAAGAGAAATGGTTTTGTCATTCCGTGATGCACAGAAGCTTCTAGTATTGGTACCCCAGAGTCAGGCTCAGGTGGGGCGTGCCAGTAGACCGGCTTGTGAATGTGGCCTTACATGATCTGGATGGCTCTGCAGAGTTGCAGAGTAAGGTTGGACCCAAGAACAGTGTGGGTAGGACAGGTCAAGTTCCCGAGCACACGATGTGCACCTAGTATACACCCAGAATGGCTTTAGGTTTTCTATATCAAAGGTTCCTAACTTCTGGGGTCTAATGTCTGATGATCTGAGGTGGAGTTGATGTGATAATAATAGAAATAAAGTGCACAGTAGATGCAATGCATTTGAATCATTCTGAAACCATCTCCTTCTCCCTGGTCAGTGGAAAAACTGTGCTCCACAAAACAGGCCTCTGGCTCCAGAAAAGGTTGGGGACCACTGCTCCGTGCAAAGATGTTGAGTCTTCAGGATGCTCAGTCTTAATTCTGGCTCTCACGGAGTTTCCAGTCCAAAGACTTCCTAGAAGCACAAATTTAGGAAGCAGATTCTAAAGCCAAGTTTTTTTTTTTTTTTTGAACTTATTAAACATATTTCTCATCTCTAATTCCCTCCTCTTGATCTTCTTTGCTGGAGATCTGAAAATCTCTCAGATTTCTCCCTTTCTCTTGTCCTTGGAATATAATCAGTTACAGGATCTGGCATATTCTAGCTTCAAAAGTGGAGCTCATAAGATCCCTATTCTTCTTTGCCTTTGTATTGCAGTTTTAACCCCTTCTCCTCACATGTACCAGAAGCATCCATGTCACTCTCCCCATGCCATGTGTTATGGTCTGCTCATGGCTCGCACTGGGAGCTACTGGAGGCTGGATTAAGCTTTACTATCTCAGTAGCTTGCAAAGTATCTTGTGTTTACTGGGGGTTCATTAATTTCCTTGACCAAAGGAAGAGGTGAGGATATAAAGAAATAACGGTGAGATCTTCCTTAACTGCATCTCACCATGCCCCTTCGACCTCTTGGTCTCTGTTGGTGTGGGCCTCAGTTGTTTTTTTTTTTTTTTTTTTTTT
>SJYW01034389.1:969521-980654 GCA_006410735.1 Raphicerus campestris | reverse complement strand
TTTTTTTTTTTTTTTTTTTTTTTTAGCATGGCAATCCCTATTCATCCTTCAAGATCCAGCATGCATGTTAGCTCCTCCAGGAAGCCTTCCTGATGACTTTCAGCCCGTGTGGTTTATTCACGTCTTCCTCTGCACTTCCATAGCACCCTCCGCAGAAGGAAAATATTTCAATGACTATATGTATCCAGTTTCTTTTTGGACTGCCAGGGCTCACAAGTAGATTGAATTTTATGATTTTTTTCTGTCTGATGTTGCTACCTGAACACCGCTTGAAGTGGAGTCTAGATATATTGACTATATGTTATTATATATGCTATTTTGATATATCAATATATGTATGTATATATGTATGTGTGCTAAGTCACTCCAGTCATGTCTGACTCTTTGTAACCCTACAGACTGTAGCCTGCTAGGCTCCTCTGTTCATGGAATTTCCCAGGCAAGAATACTGGAGTGGGTTGCCATTGTTTACTATAGGGATATATGTATATGTGCGTGTATATATATATATATCTGAATATAATGATGAAAAGGCACCCTCTGAATCCCGCTGGGAATCACTTCAGGCAATGTTTAGATAGCAACATCAGACAGAAAAGTATTGTAAACTTCAATCTATTTGTGAGCCCCAGGAGTCCGAAAAGAAAGCAGATACATATAGTCACTGAAGCATTTGTCTTCTGATGCACACGCGCACAGGATGCTGTGGATGCGTGGAGGAAGACGTGAATAGACCACACGGCTGACAGTCATCAGGGAAGGCTTCCTGGAAGAATTAACATGTGCTCTGGGTCTTGAAGGATGTACATGGGGCTTCCCTGGTGGCTCAGACTGTAAAGAATCCTTCTGCAATGCAGGAGACCTGGGTTTGATTCCTGGCTTGGGAAAATTCCCTGGAGAAGGAAATGGCAACCCACTGCAGTATTCTTGCCTGGAGAATCCCCATGGACAGAGGAGCCTGGTGGGCTACAGTCCATGGGGTTGCAAAGACTCGGACATGACTGAGCGATTAACACTCTCAGCACTTTTACACACACACACACACACACACACACACACAAGTATATATTTTCTGTCTACCAAAAGGAGCAGAAGTAAATCTCAAAAATATGACATCAGCGATAAAGGGTAACAGTGCAGACAGGCATGTGTGGTCAACCTGTCGGCTAGGATGGCTTCTGGACCATTCACTAGGCCTTATCAGTCACAGTGGCTAAGCCTACTAACCCCAAGCCTGGAGGAGGAAGATGCTTGAAGCCATCCTTTCGCATCTGTTCTATTTCCTCTGCTGCATGGTTGGTGACAGGAAGTTCTCCTGATTCAGTTTCCTCCATGGCAGGCAGATGCTGGGCACAAGACATGACACCCTGGTGGCTACGGGTGTAGACTTTGGGTTTACAAAGATGGTTGGAATCCCCACTCCATCACTTCTCACTGTGTGACTCGGGGCAAGTTACTCAGCTTGTTGGAGCTCCAGTTTCCTTTAAAGGAAAAGGAGATTCACACTAAAAGTCAGCCTTAGCAGAGCCCTTGCATGTGCCAGGTGCAGCGTGAGTGTTTCATGTTGGCTCATCTCATCTTCACAGCCACAGTGAAGTGAGTACCCCTACTGCCCCCAAGCTACAGATGCGGAAACTGAGGCTCAGAGTGCTTGGGACCCATGTTCAGGGTTACACGGCTGGAAAGGCTCTGACTCAGGATGGATATTCAGACAGCCTGACTTCACATCCAATACTCTTAGCCATGACACTCATGAATTATTTTCTGATAAGAAGTTTTGTAAGGGTTACTTAAGTTAATTTTTTAAAATGTGGCTCTGAATGTTCAATAAGTGGTAGCTTAAAAAAATCTATTCAGAAAACTTTGAATATTCAAAATGGAAGGAGTCACATTACAAGGAAAAATACAAAGGATTCTTGCTATTCTGAGCCCAGAATATTTCAATTATAAGGATAATGTAATTTTAAAGTATGAACAACAAGGAAGAAAATAAATTCTCCTTTCAAAGAACATGAAAATTGATTATCTTCAGACTTTTCCTTTCCCAGGTGGCACAGTGGTAAAGAATATGCCTGCCAATGCAGGAGATATGGGTTCCATCCCTGGGTGGGGAAGATCCCCTGGAGAAGGAAATGGCAACCCACTCCAGTATTCTTGCCTGGAAAATTCCATCAACAGAGGAGCTCGGTGGGCTACCATCCATGGGGTCGCAAACAGTTCAACATGACTCAGGACTGAGTGTGCATGAGCAGACGTTTTACCCTCCAAAATGGAAGAGACTTTAGAGGGTTTTTGAGAGGGAAGGTTGGAACTAAGGAATTTTGACAATTTCACCGTTAAAGGCAAGGGTAGACAAACACTCAAATAGACTCACACTAGTGATGGATGACAAATCAACGTGAAAGGACTGTTGGCATGGGGAACTGTGGTGTAACAGGACATGCAATTCTCTCTTTTTGAAACTTACACTCCAGATTCTGAAATCTAGGAAGATTCTGTGTTATACTTGTACTCTTAGGCTTAACCTGCACTTCTTTCATCTGTCTTTTTGCTTCTGCAGCTTCACTGAGACCAAGAACTGTATTCCTCTTCCCCCTTTAAAAAATCTGTCCTTTTATACAGAGCCTATCATTTAATTCAGGAAAATGCGGTTTAGTAGATCCAAATGGTGAGTGGACTTGCCTGGGTCCCACACATGAGTGGCAATTTAAGATTCCAACTGAATTCTCCCAGACATGATGTCTGCCTGGCACTGGAGTCCACCATGCCGGGACAGAATTGGGCCTGATGGAGACCCCTGGACCTGTCTCTGTTTCCCTGGGGCACCAGAGCTTTCCTGTGGTTGGTTTGGGGACAAGTGGTTCTCCTGAGAGGTCTCCCCAGGCTCCAGTCCTTTCTCCATGCTTCATTCCTGATAACACCAGAGCAAGGCTGCCAGTCCTGACCTGAGGATCTCTGGAAGGTTGCCCTACAGAGTAGGGGGTAAGCCTCCCCCCTCCACAGGCCACGCCAGGCCCCAGACCCTTCCTGCCTGGTGCTTTTCTTTAGGGAAGTCCCTCAGATCCTTGGTCAGAAAACCAAGAGTGACCAAGCCTTCCTCTTTCAAGATAGCCCACTCCATTGGCCGAAAGGCCAAGACAAAGGAAAAGGCTGTGCAGAAACGGCCCTGACATGTAACACTCCGGGTTCTGGCCTTGCTTTTTTTAGAAAAGGAGCGCTTTCCCATGGTCAGGGGAGAAGTCAGACTTCCCTGTTTCTCTTGGGCCGGGCATGAAGCAATCTTCGGTTCTGATGTTGACACCAGGTCAACCCTCCAGACCTTCTCTTGGGGCCTGGCTCTTTGGGTTTCTGAGCTCTGACCTTTCCAACAAGAAATTGACCAATGGACCAGGGGCCCACAGCAGCAAGAGCTGGGTGGTGGTCTTAGTGGCGAGGGAGAGGAGCGGGACACAGGTGGGCACCCTAGGACTCACAGCTTGACTTGGCCCCCAGCTCTACCACATGGTGGCTGGGAGGCCTCGGGTGAGTTACTTAACCTTTCTGAATCTCAGGCTCCCCACCAGGAAAATGCAGAAACGGTGCTCTATGCAAAAGCAGGCTGTCTATTAAAAAAAGAGGAAATCTGTGCGGAGAGCTAGTGTAGGGTTTGTCTAAGCCCTCATTAGACGTTAATTATGCTCAAGGTTATTGAAGGTTGCACCTGAATCTTCAGTTTGAACAATCACCTGCACACACAGTGTATGTAAGGATTGTGTACCTAGAGATGGAAGGCTCTGACTCCAGTTAGAACTGCGTTCAAACTCCAGGTCCCCCACTTAGCAGTAAGCAGTGTGAACCTGGGAAAGTAAATTCTCTTCTTTGAGCCTGATTTCTCATCTTCTGCTTTCTTTATAAGGCTCTTGGAGGCTGATGGTGGCAGCAGATTAACTGAAATAATGTCTGCACACAGGCACATAGCAGATATGCAGTAATTGTTCTCATTATAACCAAGTGCATGCATGCTAAGTCGCTTCAGTTGTGTCTGACTCTTGGCGAACCCATGGACTGTAGCCTGCCAGGCTCCTTTGTCCATGGGATTCTCCAGGCAAGAATACTGGAGTGGGTTGTCGTGTCTTCCTTCAGGGGATCTTCCCAACCCAGGGATCAAACCTGCATCTCTTACATAATGTTGCATTGGCAGGTGGGTTCTTTACCACTAGCGCCAGCAAAGGATCAAGGCAAATCAATTCAAAGGGTGGTCTGAATCTTTGTGGGTCTCAGCATCATCAAATACGTGAAGATGGGAAAGTCTTCTGGCTTTGAATGAGTGTGGAGAAAATCTAATGGAAAAATTAAGGCCAAAATAGCTTTCTTCATTAGATCACTCATTTTTTTGTATCNCTTTGTGGGTCTCAGCATCATCAAATACGTGAAGATGGGAAAGTCTTCTGGCTTTGAATGAGTGTGGAGAAAATCTAATGGAAAAATTAAGGTCAAAATAGCTTTCTTCATTAGATCACTCATTTTTTTGTATCCCAGAGCCTGGCACAGTGCCTGGTTTGTTTGAGGTTCTCAATACATATTTGTCAAATTAAAGAAAGCTTTGCTAAGGCCAACAGAGTTTTGTAGAGACAGTGCTAGCTCCGTGGGCAGGGTCTCATGCTTGGCTCAATGCTCTGCTGTTGCCATCTTGAAATTCTTAGTGGTTTTTGAACAAGGGTCTTTTATTTGCATGTTGCACTGGGTCCCACAAATGAGGCAGCAGGGCCTGTGTAGAAGCAAACCTACTTAGAAGAAAATCCAGCCTCCTTATGAGGACTTGCCAGGTCTTACCTGATCTGCCGCTGCTGCCTTACTGAACTCCGTGGCCATGCTCCACTTGCTTCCTGAACTTCAGGCACCCAGGCCTGTTTCTTTACCCAGCCACGCCCACCTCCCCTCAGCTCATCCCATGATTGGCTCCCATCACCCTTCCTGTCTCAGCTCCTAAGTCTCCTCTATAAAGAAGTCTGCCCTGACCACGCTCCCAGCCACCTTCCGTCTTATTCGCTCGTTTTATATTCTTCCTCGTCCCTGATGCTCCTTTTCCTTGTGTGTGCACGTGCTCTAAGGTGCTCAGCTGCCCAGTCTTTTCCAACTCTTTGTGACCCCAGGAACTGCAGCCTGCCAGGCTCCTCTGTCCATGGGATTTTCTAGGCAAGAATACTGGAGTGGGTGATCATCCCCTTCTCCAGGGGCTCTTCCCCACCCAGGAATCGAACCTGAGTCTCTTATGTCTCCTGCATTGGCAGGTGGATTCTTTACCACTAGCAGCACCGCCTAAAGAGAGCTGTTTATTATTTTTGGCTGAGCTGGGTCTTCCCTGCTGCACGTGGGCTTTTTCCAGTTTCAGCGGGTGGGGGCTACTCCCTAGTTGCGGTGCCTAGGCTTCTCATTGCAGTGGCTTCTCTTCTTGTGGAGCACAGGCTCTGGGGCTCACGCACAGGCTTGGTTGCCCCACAGCTTGTGGGATCTTCCCGGAACAGTGATCAAGCCCTTCCTTGTCTCCTTGCATTGACAGGTAGACTCAACCACTGGACCATCAAGAAAATCTCCCTGATGTTTCTTTGTGAAATTAAGCGGTTTCTGTATAGGTTGACTTGTTTATTTTCTCCTTCCTCCAGTAGACTGAACTCAGTGAAGGCAGCCATCATCCCACCTCATTCTCTTCCTTGTTCCTGAAGCCATCGTACAGCCCTGGGTGCATGGGCAGGGTTCCATGAATCCTTACCTACAGAAGAATGAATCAAGTCAGTAGGGTTGGATTTTCATCTCCAGAGTTATCTCCTGGGACTCACTCATGTGAGAAGGTGAGAGCTGAGTTGGCATCACCCACTGTGATGAGAGTGGCCGCCTGCACAGCCCCTGCAGCTGGACAAGGTGGTCACCATGACCATATTCTCCTGGCCATAAAGGCTGGCCTCCTGGGTGAAGTCCCTCCACTGGGGGTCCACTCTGCACATAGGACTTAGGTCTGAATGGCTGGTGTGAGCAAAGAGATGGAAAAGCAGAGGTAGATAACAATGGGAACATTGGATTAGAGGCGACTTAATCCAATGTCCTGTTCAAATGGGCTTCCCAGCTGGCACTAGTGGTAAAGAACCCATCTGCCAATGCAGGAGATGCAGAAGAAGAGGGTTCAGTCCCTTGGTTGGGAAGATCTCCTGGAGGAGGACATGGCAATCCACTTCAGTATTCTTGTCTGGAGAATCCCATGGATGGAGTAGCCTGATTGGCTATGGGGTCGCATGGGATCCCAAAGAGTTAGATACAACTGAAATAACTTACACATGCCTGTTACAGATATTTTGGCCCAGAGAGAGAAAGAAAATTACTCTGTGATGATAACAATGTCAAAACCCTAAACCAGACCAAGCCTACCAATCAAATAAAAGAAAAAGCACAGTGGGAAGCAGTATAACACGGGGTAAAGACTTTAATCCAACTGTGATATTAAATAACTTAATATTTACAAGGTGCTTAGGACAGTTCCTGGCAGGAAGACAGTGCTAGGTAAGTGTTTTACAAACTGCAGATCAATCCAAGTTGAGCTCTTTTGCTGATCCAGGAAATCTGCAAACTCCTTACTTGTATCATTTCATTTAATCCCCCAGCCATCTTAAGAGGTAGGTGCAATAATGATTTATGCCCATTTTACAGATGAGGAAATGAAAGGCCAAGCTAGAGAGTGGCAGAGCTGTGACCCCAGGTTGGCTGTCTCTAGAGCCGAGTTCTCAGCTTCTGAGCTGGATGGCAGTTATGGGTAGAGCTGGCTTGGCATCTCCGTGCTCCTTCCCAGTACCAGACCTGGCGCTGGCCTGAGTGAGAAATGCCTCTGATTCACATCTGCTCTGCTGGGAAGCTGCCTTACTCATTGGCTCATTCATGCCTCAAGCATCCTCTGCCATCTCCCTCCGCTGTGCAGGGGCCACGCCTCATTCTACAGACAGGCTTGTGAGGTTGGGTGTCCTCTGTGTGGTAGAGCAGCAGGCTCCCAGGCTGGAGGGGCTGGCAGGACGAGGAATACACACTGGAGAGCTGATGAGCCTAGGCTTGCTGAGTTTGCTGTTCCTCCTGGGTCGCTTGCCCTTCCCTAGGTGGAGGATGCTTCCTGCACAGGGGCCAAGAATGGCTAGGACCCCACAGATACTGGAACTAATGGGTGTGCTCAGCTCCCCATGCAGAGTTCCGTGGGTGGGGCTCTGATGGCCCATGGATGCATCTGAAAGCCCCGCCCACCTTTGGCCAGCTAAGCTGCGGAGAGGGGTAAAGCCCCAGCAAAGGCCATACATGCAAGACCCCAGTAGCTTTTGGCTCTGATTCTAGATTGATCTCTGCTACCTGACTTCTCCTATCTGGAAACTCTGGGTCTGTTCTGTTCTCCACACCCTCTCAGGAGCACCCCAACAAGCCCAGTGGGACTCGTCATGGGTCACTGGAGGTGACTGTTCACTCTTCAAGCCACAGCAGAGATGCCCAACCCTATGACATCCATTGACCTCATTTGCCCATTCATTCACACATGGATACGTTCATTTAACAAATATTCATTGAATTTCCATCATGGGCAAGGCATGGTGTCTGTCTCTAAGGAAACAACTGAACATAAATCCATCACCGCTTCCACTCTCATGGAACCCACATTCCAGAAGGCTAGCATAAAGAGAGTCAAACAAGGAGAAAAAATAATTGCACATCTTGAAAGGTGTATGGAGGGAAAGAGTGTAGGTTATTTCAAGTGATTTTTGGAGCTGGCTCATAACAGGTTGAAAGAGATGCCTGTTAAAGTTTTGGGGAGTTTTGTGAGCTGGCTGTGGTTAAACACAGCCATCATGAAAAAGTAAGTTATGTAACTTTGCAGTGATATGAATTATATTAAAATAAAAATTAAAAATTGAAGTCATCAATTATATGGGGTGGTGTGAGCAGAGAATTGGCAGAATGGGGATGGGTTGGAGAAGCCACTTGTGTCTACTTGGCTTCCTCTCCTCATGCTTGGTTGGGTCCTGGGTTTTTCCTTTAGGAACTTTACCCCTGGTCCTGCAGTTAGTCCCAGTTAGGGCCAGGCTTCCCAGGTGGCACCAGTGGTAAAGAGTCCACGTGCCAATGCAGGAGACACAAGAGACACAGGTTCCATCCCTGGGTAGGGAAGATCCCCTGGGGCAGGAAATGGCAACCCACTCCAGTATTCTTGCCTTGCAGTCCTGTAGACAGAGGTGCCTGTTGGGCTACAGTCCATGGGGTCACAAAGAGTCAGACACGACTGAGCGCACAGGCACACAGGGCCAGGCTGTTTCCAGGGCTGAGGCCTGAGGGTAACCAGGAGGTAAGTCAAACCCGGTGTCACACTGTGGGGACAGTTCAGAGGCCTCCGGTGACTTGGATTTGGGCTCTTGATGCCGACCGTTCCAGGTTGGCCCCTCCCCTGTGACCTTGCCTCCTCCCAAGGGCATCCTACCCTCCCATCTGGTTCTAGAAAGTCTGTGTCTGGATCTGATGGTTTGGCGAGTCCTCTGAGAGTTCCCACCTGGTAGTGTGGCTGGTCCCCAGTACTGACCACGTGCCTGAATTAGGGTGAGCCGCGTGGACATACACTCTGCAAGGGACGCACATTCTGCCACCGGGGAGCTGGTCCTACCCTGTTGGTCCAACCCAGGTCAAACAGGAGAGAAAGCTTCCTCACTCCCCCCAATTCAGTAAGTGTTATCAGTTCAGCAAGTCTCACTCACTTAGCAGGGCAGGTGTCAGGAAAAGTGCAGCTATTGTAGGGGTCTTATGTGTTCAGAGAAGCCTCCATGCACACTGATCTGAATCCATCCCTGTATCGTTCCCCTAAAGACTCAGTTCAGTTCAGTTGCTCAGTCGTGTCCGACTCTTTGCGACCCAAAGACTGCTTCCTTCTAAAGCACATCCACTTTGCATGCCCGGTGCAGGCCTTCCCTCAGGGCACAGGTTGACCAAGGCAGTGGACCCACTCCTCCCAGGACAGTCTTCTCTGGCTCCATGCCGGGGAAACCGGCCCATGCTCCCTGTTCCCCGGGGTGGCCTGATTCCCTTCCCCACCATCTACCCTCCTGTTCTTCCCTTCTGAAGCTCTCCAGAACCTTCTGACTCATCCTCTGACTCAGGTGGAGTATTTCTGTTCCCACGTCCTTTTCCCTGACAGGCTGGAGATCACAGCTCTCCCCCCTGGCTCAGTGTCAGGGAGAGAACAGCTGGATTACTGTATGTGCTTGTGTGCACATGTGTGTGCACGCGTATGTGCCGGGGTACGCCCCTCTCCACCCCAGGGAGCTAGGGAAGGTGGTTTACCTATTCCTTCCCTGATGCTGGGAAAGACTGAGGGCAGAAGGAGATAGGGTTGACAGAGGACGAGATGGTTGGATGGCATCACTGACTCAAACGGACATGAGTTTGAGCAAACTCTGGGAGATGATGAAGGACAGGAAAGCCTGGTGTGCTGCAGTCCAAGCAGTTGCAAAGAGTCAGACACAACTGAGCAACTGAGCAACAACCTCTCTGTATAACCCCTGATTCCTCGGGAACCAACAAGCATCTTCTAAGACCCCAGGAAGGGTGAGCGGTGGGGGTATCCGCAAAGAGCGTCATCCTGATCTTGACAAGATGACTGTGTTGTTGGAGGTGCTTTTTCAGCAAAGACAGTCCAAGCTGATGACACCTTCTACCAAACCCTAAATCCCAGAAAATTTCATAATAAACTGGCAGGCACCTAGGGACCAATACTTTGAGCTTGAAAGTGACCAAGACTGATGAAGGGTCACGTTCAACATTATCCAGCAAGCAAGTAGCCAAGCTGGATTTAGACTGTAATAAATTCGTGCCTTCAGTTGACATCGGATATTCCCCATCCTCTTTCCCTGCTCCCTACCCCCAGGCAGGACCTCTCCCCTCTCTGCTTCTGCTAAGCTTGAGCTGTCTAGTACAGTGGCTAGCAGCTACATGAGACTATTAAGTGCTAGAAATGTGACTAGTTCAAATGAAGACGTTCTGTAAGTGTAAAATATACACTGGATTTCAAAGCTCTAGTATGAAAAATATTCTAGTATAAAAAAAAGAGAAATAGCTCATTCATAATTTTTCATATAGGTAGCAGGTAGAATTGGTAATATTTTGACAGGTTGGATTAAATAAAACATTATTAAAAGGAATTCCACCCGTTTATTTTCACTTTTTAAAGTGTGTAGAAAATTTTAAATTGTGCATGTAATTTAAGTATGTAATGATTATTTATGTAATTTCAATATATAATGGCTCATGTTTGTGACTGCAATTATGTTTCTATTGGAGATGACCAGAAATAGGCACCCCCCTTGTTTCTATAAATAAAGTTGTATTAAAACACAGCTAGGCTTATTCATTTACATAGCATTTTAGGGCGTTTTTGCTCTATAACGGCAAATTGAGTATTTGTGACTGAGAACCTGTGACCCATAGAGCCTAAACTATTTAGTTCCAGTTGTTTAGAGAAAAAGTTTTACTGACTCTTGCACTAGACCACCAGTTTAGTGAGGGTGGGGATTATGGACTTGACACAGAATAAGTGCTTAGTAAGTATTAGTTGAACAAATGTACAATTTTGGAGGGTATGTTTGTTGGAATTACAAGCAGAGGGAATAGCATATGATGACGCATGGGGCCAAGAAACAGCACTGATTGTGTCGGTGATGGGGTGTTTGGAGGGGCCCTTTATAAAAAATTTGCTCACTCTTATTCTAGATACTTCATTGGCTTCCCTGGTGGCTCAGAGGGTAAAGCATCTGTCTGCAATGCAGGAGACCTGGGTTCCACCCCTGGGTCAGGAAGATCCTTTGGAGAAGGAAACGACAACCCACTCCAGTATCTTGCTTGGAAAAATCCCATGGACGGAGGAGGCTGGTGGGCTCCAGTCCATGGGATCACAAAGAGTCTGACACGACTGAGCGACTTCACTTTACTTCATGCTGCTGCTGCTGCTAAGTCGCTTCAGTCGTGTCTGACTCTGTGCGACCCCATAGACGGCAGCCCACCAGGCTCCTCCATCCCTGGGATTCTCCAGGCAAGAATACTGGAGTGGGTTGCCATTTCCTTCTCCAATGCATGAAAGGGAAAAGTGAA
>SJYW01034389.1:905115-966392 GCA_006410735.1 Raphicerus campestris | reverse complement strand
CCCCTGTGACCTTGCCTCCTCCCAAGGGCATCCTACCCTCCCATCTGGTTCTAGAAAGTCTGTGTCTGGATCTGATGGTTTGGCGAGTCCTCTGAGAGTTCCCACCTGGTAGTGTGGCTGGTCCCCAGTACTGACCACGTGCCTGAATTAGGGTGAGCCGCGTGGACATACACTCTGCAAGGGACGCACATTCTGCCACCGGGGAGCTGGTCCGACCCTGTTGGTCCAACCCAGGTCAAACAGGAGAGAAAGCTTCCTCACTCCCCCCAATTCAGTAAGTGTTATCAGTTCAGCAAGTCTCACTCACTTAGCAGGGCAGGTGTCAGGAAAAGTGCAGCTATTGTAGGGGTCTTATGTGTTCAGAGAAGCCTCCATGCACACTGATCTGAATCCATCCCTGTATCGTTCCCCTAAAGACTCAGTTCAGTTCAGTTGCTCAGTCGTGTCCGACTCTTTGCGACCCAAAGACTGCTTCCTTCTAAAGCACATCCACTTTGCATGCCCGGTGCAGGCCTTCCCTCAGGGCACAGGTTGACCAAGGCAGTGGACCCACTCCTCCCAGGACAGTCTTCTCTGGCTCCATGCCGGGGAAACCGGCCCATGCTCCCTGTTCCCCGGGGTGGCCTGATTCCCTTCCCCACCATCTACCCTCCTGTTCTTCCCTTCTGAAGCTCTCCAGAACCTTCTGACTCATCCTCTGACTCAGGTGGAGTATTTCTGTTCCCACGTCCTTTTCCCTGACAGGCTGGAGATCACAGCTCTCCCCCCTGGCTCAGTGTCAGGGAGAGAACAGCTGGATTACTGTATGTGCTTGTGTGCACATGTGTGTGCACGCGTATGTGCCGGGGTACGCCCCTCTCCACCCCAGGGAGCTAGGGAAGGTGGTTTACCTATTCCTTCCCTGATGCTGGGAAAGACTGAGGGCAGAAGGAGATAGGGTTGACAGAGGACGAGATGGTTGGATGGCATCACTGACTCAAACGGACATGAGTTTGAGCAAACTCTGGGAGATGATGAAGGACAGGAAAGCCTGGTGTGCTGCAGTCCAAGCAGTTGCAAAGAGTCAGACACAACTGAGCAACTGAGCAACAACCTCTCTGTATAACCCCTGATTCCTCGGGAACCAACAAGCATCTTCTAAGACCCCAGGAAGGGTGAGCGGTGGGGGTATCCGCAAAGAGCGTCATCCTGATCTTGACAAGATGACTGTGTTGTTGGAGGTGCTTTTTCAGCAAAGACAGTCCAAGCTGATGACACCTTCTACCAAACCCTAAATCCCAGAAAATTTCATAATAAACTGGCAGGCACCTAGGGACCAATACTTTGAGCTTGAAAGTGACCAAGACTGATGAAGGGTCACGTTCAACATTATCCAGCAAGCAAGTAGCCAAGCTGGATTTAGACTGTAATAAATTCGTGCCTTCAGTTGACATCGGATATTCCCTATCCTCTTTCCCTGCTCCCTACCCCCAGGCAGGACCTCTCCCCTCTCTGCTTCTGCTAAGCTTGAGCTGTCTAGTACAGTGGCTAGCAGCTACATGAGACTATTAAGTGCTAGAAATGTGACTAGTTCAAATGAAGACGTTCTGTAAGTGTAAAATATACACTGGATTTCAAAGCTCTAGTATGAAAAATATTCTAGTATAAAAAAAAGAGAAATAGCTCATTCATAATTTTTCATATAGGTAGCAGGTAGAATTGGTAATATTTTGACAGGTTGGATTAAATAAAACATTATTAAAAGGAATTCCACCCGTTTATTTTCACTTTTTAAAGTGTGTAGAAAATTTTAAATTGTGCATGTAATTTAAGTATGTAATGATTATTTATGTAATTTCAATATATAATGGCTCATGTTTGTGACTGCAATTATGTTTCTATTGGAGATGACCAGAAATCGGCCCCCCCCTTGTTTCTATAAATAAAGTTGTATTAAAACACAGCTAGGCTTATTCATTTACATAGCATTTTAGGGCGTTTTTGCTCTATAACGGCAAATTGAGTATTTGTGACTGAGAACCTGTGACCCATAGAGCCTAAACTATTTAGTTCCAGTTGTTTAGAGAAAAAGTTTTACTGACTCTTGCACTAGACCACCAGTTTAGTGAGGGTGGGGATTATGGACTTGACACAGAATAAGTGCTTAGTAAGTATTAGTTGAACAAATGTACAATTTTGGAGGGTATGTTTGTTGGAATTACAAGCAGAGGGAATAGCATATGACGAAGCATGGGGCCAAGAAACAGCACTGATTGTGTCGGTGATGGGGTGTTTGGAGGGGCCCTTTATAAAAAATTTGCTCACTCTTATTCTAGATACTTCATTGGCTTCCCTGGTGGCTCAGAGGGTAAAGCATCTGTCTGCAATGCAGGAGACCTGGGTTCCACCCCTGGGTCAGGAAGATCCTTTGGAGAAGGAAACGACAACCCACTCCAGTATCTTGCTTGGAAAAATCCCATGGACGGAGGAGGCTGGTGGGCTCCAGTCCATGGGATCACAAAGAGTCTGACACGACTGAGCGACTTCACTTTACTTCATGCTGCTGCTGCTGCTAAGTCGCTTCAGTCATGTCTGACTCTGTGCGACCCCATAGACGGCAGCCCACCAGGCTCCTCCATCCCTGGGATTCTCCAGGCAAGAATACTGGAGTGGGTTGCCATTTCCTTCTCCAATGCATGAAAGGGAAAAGTGAAAGTGAAGTCAGTCAGTTGTGTCTGACTCTTTGCGACCCCATGGACTGCAGCCTACTAGACTCCTCCATCCATGGGAGTTTCCAGGCAAGAGTACTGGAGTGGGTTGCCATTGCCTTCTCCGGTCACTTTACTTCATTCTAGATACTTAAATATATATATCTATATATATGTATATTTTGGTAGACCATTTNACTTGACACAGAATAAGTGCTTAGTAAGTATTAGTTGAACAAATGTACAATTTTGGAGGGTATGTTTGTTGGAATTACAAGCAGAGGGAATAGCATATGACGAAGCATGGGGCCAAGAAACAGCACTGATTGTGTCGGTGATGGGGTGTTTGGAGGGGCCCTTTATAAAAAATTTGCTCACTCTTATTCTAGATACTTCATTGGCTTCCCTGGTGGCTCAGAGGGTAAAGCATCTGTCTGCAATGCAGGAGACCTGGGTTCCACCCCTGGGTCAGGAAGATCCTTTGGAGAAGGAAACGACAACCCATTCCAGTACTCTTGCTTGGAAAAATCCCATGGACGGAGGAGGCTGGTGGGCTCCAGTCCATGGGATCACAAAGAGTCTGACACGACTGAGCGACTTCACTTTACTTCATGCTGCTGCTGCTGCTAAGTCGCTTCAGTCGTGTCTGACTCTGTGCGACCCCATAGACGGCAGCCCACCAGGCTCCTCCATCCCTGGGATTCTCCAGGCAAGAATACTGGAGTGGGTTGCCATTTCCTTCTCCAATGCATGAAAGGGAAAAGTGAAAGTGAAGTCAGTCAGTTGTGTCTGACTCTTTGCGACCCCATGGACTGCAGCCTACCAGACTCCTCCATCCATGGGAGTTTCCAGGCAAGAGTACTGGAGTGGGTTGCCATTGCCTTCTCCGGTCACTTTACTTCATTCTAGATACTTAAATATATATATCTATATATATGTATATTTTGGTAGACCATTTGTAGAGTCTTTATTGAGTTTGTTATAATATTGCTTCTGTTTTATGTTTTGGCTTTTAGGTCTCAAGTCACATGGAATCTTGGCAGTCTGACCAGGGATTGAACCCACACACCCTGCTTTGGAAAGCGGTCTTAACCACTGGGCCACCAGAGATGTCCCCTCTAGACATTTGTATCATTGTCTGATTGTCTCCTCCCTGATTCCTTGCCTCATGTTTTTTCTTTCCCAGGCAGCCTCCGTTCTGCCTACCTGCACACGTGGTAACTCGCTTCAATCATGTCTGACTCTGCGACCTTATGGCCCGTAGCCCGCCAGGCTTCTCTGTCCATGGGGTTCTCCAGGCAAGAATACTGGAGTGGGTTGCCATGGCCTCCTCTAGGGGATCTTCCCAACCTTGGGATCGAACTTGCACCTCTTACATCTAATGCATTGGCTGGCAGATTCTTTATCACTAGTGCCACCTGGGAAGCCCCATTCTGCCTACACAAATCCCAGCAAATCATGATCAGCTCCCCAAATCGCCATTGTCCTAGCCATTGCCTGTAAGATGAAGGCAGAACTTCTTGGCATGGCCTTGCGGGCCTCCCACACCACCCTGCCCAGCCCCCGAGCCCGGTACTCTGCCATCTCCTCTCCCCTCCAGTGCTCTGGGGCTGCCCCACCTATTCTGGTCTTAATGCCTTTCTTCATACTCCTTCTCTGCCTTGAAACCTCTCCTTGATCTCTGCAAGTCAGATACCCACCCTTCAAGGCTTGGCTCCAATATTTCTTCCTTGAGACACAATATGGCATTTTGCCAGTTTTGGAGTTTCTTTTAAGTCATTGTTAACATAAGATAAATGATAGGAGGTACTGGGTTCCCACAGCACTTTGTATCTTTTATTTATTTATTTTTAACTGCAGCACTAATAATTTAAAGCTGAAAATTTTACTTTTCATCTAGTACTCACTATATGTGTCAGCTCTACAAATATATTGCCTTTTACAGTTCTCACACAACTCTGAAATTGGTGCTATGCTACCCCATTTAACAGATAAAGAAACAGACTCAAAGATGTAATATAAGAATAATGAGTGGTGGTCCTGACATTTAAATTCGGGTTGATTAGATTCTAGAGCCCAAAATGCAGATCTAAGGTCTGTGTTCTTCCCTGAGTCTACTTCCTAAGTCTACCTCACCCATGCCTGGGTCCTGGGGGTCCTCCTACAGGGATTCCCATTCCCAGGTCCTAGATCAGTCCTCACTGGGTCCCCTATTAGGTCAGTCCTGACTAGAGAGTTTAGTCCCTGCTCTGAGGCCTGAGTGTGCTGAAAAAAGCAAATCAAACCCAGTACCTTGGCCTGGGGACCACTCGAGAGGCTGTGTCTGCTGAATCCCCATCCTTAAGGGTCCAAGATATAGAGTTAAGTGAAAGTAAACTTGTGCTCACTTTTGCATCTTGATGTAAAGGTCACTTCCTCAGGGAAGTCCTCCATGATTGCCCAGACAGGGAAACATTCTGGATTTATGTTCTTACAGCATCTAGATCTACTTCTTCTCCTTCCAATAATTCATCCTTTTTTTGGTGGGGGTGGGGGGGTTTTAATGATTCTTTTATCATTTGTTTCCCTGACTGAATAATAAGCATCATGAGGACAGGGGCTTTGTTCCTCATATTTCTAGGACCTTTCTCAGTGCCTGATTCATTGTGGGTGCATGGTGAATATTTGAATGGATGAATGAAGCTCTGCTTGTTAGTCTCACCTGGATATCCACCTTGCTGGTCTTCAGATTCATAGGGAAGCAGACAACCATGTGAATTTCTGTCTCCTCCCTTTCCTGATGACTTAGTGTTGAAGACACTGCTGCTGCTGCTGCTNCAGTTAAAAAGCATCAATTCTTTGGCACTCAGATTTCTTTATAGTCCAACTTTCACATCCGTACATGACCACTGGAAAAACCATAGCCTTGACTAGAAGGACATTTGTTGGCAAAGTAATGTCTCTGCTTTTTAATATGCTATCTAGATTGGTCATAACTTTCCTTCCAAGGAGTAAGCTTCTGTCCACAAGCATCATTTCTCTTCAGGGAAGCAGTAGCTCTGCTTTTGAAGTCTTGCAGTTGATTGAATCAGGGCCACTCAGTTATACAGGAAAATCTCCTTAAAGGAAACTGCTTATGGACTTTAATCACATCTACAAAATACCTTCCCAGCACTCCTAGATTAGTGTGTTACTGAATGACTGGGAGGACAGTAGCCTAGCCAAGTGGACACTAAAACTGAGCACCACAGTCACCAGAATCAGATCTTCAGCGTCATTCCCACCTCCCTCTCTCTCCATCCGTGTTTACAAGCCCCAAGGTCATGGCTCCTCTCTGGTTTGCTGGCACCTCAGCCCATGGTCTCCAATCTATTCCAGCGTGATGTGTTCCAGGTCAGAAGCCACTTGGTTTTTCCCATCAATTATGGGATAAATACTCAGATCCTAAGCTGGGCAGTTACTGTCCTTCATTTTGTACCAAAACCCTAAACTGCATCAACTTGCTCACTTCTCCTNTCATTTTGTACCAAAACCCTAAACTGCATCAACTTGCTCACTTCTCCTTCTGCACAAAATGACAAGAGCTGACACGTCTTGGACACCTGCCAGTTCCCAGGTACTGTATCTGGTGCTTTGCCATACATGGCCTAATTTGATAATCAGAACAATTGTATTTTGCAGATGGGGAAACTGAGACAGAGAGAGATTAGAGGAATCCTTGGGTCACCACGGTAGAAACTAGCTTAATGTATAATCCCACGAAGTCTGACTCCATGGTCTATGGCTTCGGGGCATTACATTAGTGCTGCTTTTTGAAGGTTCTCTTCGCATTTACCGGGGACCTTCTTCTTAGGCTTCAGAGCCTACCTCAAGAGTTTCCTCCTTTCTGAAGGCTTTCGGATTTCATGGAATGTGCTAGTTCTGGGTTCTCTGTATTTTTCACGCTCCTTTCCTATGATGACCTGCTAGTGTAGCTTCGGTTCCCTCCCGCTTGAGATGAGCCCCTCATCTGCTTCCCAAGGCCCAGCTCAGGATCTCACCCCATTATTGACACCAATGGTTGCTCGTCAAGAATTGCCTTCTTTGGAGGCTTACTGTCCCTCTCAAGGCCCAGCTAATGGCTGGCAAGACTGGTAGCCTTTAAGTACTCTGCTCTTCTGTCTATACCAGTGTATGCCTGCCATAAAATTAGGTGCTGAATTCTAATCCTCTCAATTGCCCTTGCAGAGGAGTGATGGTGGCCAGCCTTCTCCATACATTGTAGACCAATGAACAAAGGTTTGGCTCTGAAAGGAGCTGGGTGAGTGTCTCCACTGTCTACTACATCTCAACTCTATTTCCCCAGTGTCTCCATGGCTCAACATTCCGGGAATTATTGGATGTCAACCCATTTGGTTGCCTCAGAGGTTGTGAGGGTCAAAGGGTCAGATGACGTGGTGCTTATATCTGAAGCTTTCTGGCCTCTCTAGGGTAATTGCAAGGACTCTAATTTGCATAAGATCTTGAGCTGCCTTCTGGTACCACTGGGCAAGACTCCAGTGCACCAGCACAAAGACTCTTGGATATGATTGTCAAATGTTGCTGTCAATCTCTTTAATTTGGATTTTTGTAGGTTAAATAAATTAATGGACTCATTCCGAGGTAGGTGAGCTTCCAGACATCCAGAAGGAGTGTTCAGGGCAGGTGAGATTGAGCTATCAGCCAATCTAGCCTCAGAAGGACCTGTGCCCAAGTCCCCAAGACTGCAGAGAGGATGCGGTATGACTCTGCCTTAAGAGAGGAATGCCTCTTGTTTGATGAGTTGCCCAAGTGTACCCCTGGTGGGACTGGGGTCCTCCCAACCCAGGGAGGACATCATCATGGGGGGATAAACAGAAGTGCCCACTCTGGCAAGGAGGAGGTGGATGATGCCAAAATGACTTGCCATGAAGGCCAGAATCTTGGTTAGCCTTCCACCCATGAGGATTGTTACTCGTGGGAAGATTTTAATGGTGGTATCCCAGACTCCAAGAAGGGAAAAGAGACATTTAAGCCCTCCTAGTTTCCTTTATTCTGCTTCATAGCCTCAGAATAAGTAGCTCGCTTCATCTCCACTGCAGTTATGACGGGTTTGCCTCAACTTGTACCATTTCCCAGCTTTCCTCCACCTGTCCCTGCACTCTTCCCCAGGAGCTGCATGCCGTGGCTTCTCTGGACCAGGAATTTCCCAAGGGTGGGGACTGTCTCAGTCATCTGTGTCATCCTGATATCCAGCACAGGGTTTGGCACAAAACTGGTACCCAATAAAAATCTGATGAATGAAAATGAGGTATAGATCACAGACAAAGCAGAGTTGCCTCATCCTTATAGACAAGATGATTGGCTAAGATCTGCTGTAATTTCACTTATGTGCAAAGATACAGCTAAATGTCCTCAAGGCAGTGAAGAAATCTGGCACAATCTAGTTATTAATTTTGTGTTGGCAGTCATGATGATAAAAAGAGTTTCTCCTCCCCCTGCCTAATATTCTGGCTTGGGTGTCTGAGATGGGTATTTTCCAACTCTTCTTTTTGCTCTGTACTCTAAGGATGTGGCCTTGAATTCCCAGAGCACTGGCTTGGAAGTTTGAATTAGTTAGATGGACTGGATGGTAGATTAATTGGGGGACTGTAAGGAAAATGTGAAACTTAGGATCAGAGAAACTAAGTCTCATCACGATTATGGCATTTACCATCTATGTAGTTTTGGGTTAAAAAAAATCCAAACCTCAGTTTCCATATCTGTAAAATGGGTATAGCCAAATCTACTCCATAGAATTATTCAGAGTATTAAGGAACTGTAGGAAAAATCCTGATATAAGGAGCTCAGGCTGATGGAGGAGATAGATAAGTAACCAAAAAATTGACCTATAAGAACCATATCCTGGCAGAGGTCAGTCCAAGACCAACTGCAGGGTCCTTAATTATTAGTGCTCACCCTGGACCTTGGCCTGTGCAGGGCATAGGGGCCATGATGATTTACGTCCATACCTGCATAAATGTTATGTTCTTTGTTTCCTACAGCCCTTGACCTGAGTGGTTCCTGGCTTGGAGTCTACAGCTCTGTCAGCAGACAATGAGGAAACATCTCTCTGAATCTGAGGTCCTGCACACATATGTGAATTTAGCTTCCAAAGCACAGCACTCACAAGATAAAGAAAATGATAGCTTTCAGGAGGCAGCAACTAAGCAGGTGCAGAGGGCATCAGCATCTGAACATTCAGTGGAATCATGTACTTTGCTTGTAATAATCAAAGCCTGTCCCTCTACTAACCCACATGAAAAAGGGGTACATTCTGTGACCCTGTTCAAGTCAGAGGGTTCAGATGCTGAAAGAGGGGTCATGGCAGAGGCCAGGACTGGAAGTGGCTGGTTTGTCCTGCTGGACCTCCCTCCCCGCTTTTTGAAGGTGATGAGCACCAAAAGCCTGCTGAGTGAGGTGTTAGGTGATCTAAACCAGGTCACCTGGCATCTTTCTATGTATCACTTTCCTCACTGTGGAGCATGGTACTGAGTTGTGTGCAGTAAAAGAAAAAAAAAGATGGTTGTAAAGTTCTTTGATTACACAAATCACTAAATAATAGCATTTAATTATTTATAACGTGTTTTGAGATCTCAGGTTGAAAGCTGTGGCGGCTGCAGCCTGTTATTAACTGGTTGTCGGCAACCTTTGTTCAGGTAATAGACTTAATTACTACATTAATTGGATACGGTGGAGGAGAGGCGTGAAGGACCTCCGAGCTTCTCTCCGCCCACTTTCCAGCTCTTCTTGGCCAGTCCAGTTGGGGGAGTGTGTCCACCTGTTCTGGATCCTTTTCCTTACCTGCGGTCCTTCCTTTCAGCGCACCCGGCCTGCCGCTCCACCGTGGTTATCATTCAGGAGTGCACTGTGAGCAAGCATTTCCTGGGCTTCTAGGGGTTGATGAGGCTGCTCTCCTTTGTCCCTGTGTATCAATCACCCGCTCTAATTAGACTGTAAACAAACTCCCCCCAACCTCGTCCCCCCGAAGCTTGTTGCAGGTCACGTGGCCAATATGTAAATCTAAGACCCTGGAGCAGTTTAATGGCCGTGGTGACCGCAGGTAGTAACTCAGGCTCTCCTATAAATGGAAAATAAAAACAACAACCTATTACGGATGATGGTGGGTCTGCCACCTGCACGGCGAGCATCATAAACTTGACCGATTGCTCCTGTGCATGGCTGAGGACAGGACTGTGGTGGCGGCGGGGGTGGGATGGGGTGCTCTCCAGGTGGCAGGAGAGCAGATTTGTGACCTGCCATTTTCAGGTTGTCCCTTCTCTCTGCCCTGGCCCGCACAACTGCAGGCTCAGAAGAACTCCACCTACCCTTCCCAGTGGATTTTTATCTGGCTCCAGCTTTCGCCTGTGGGCGGGGCTAGCGTCTTCCCTCGAGTCCTCCTCCGCCCTTCTTCTGAAGATGGTGTGCATGCCAAGGGGCTGATCTGGGCCACTGCAGACCTGTTGCCCCCTTTCCTTTGTGTGACCAGTTTTAGGACAGCCTGACCAAGTGGAAATCTAAGTGCTCTGAACATGGTGATGCTTGTCTGAGTAACTGCTGTGTCCCCAGCATCTAGAGGTGTTTCTGGTGTGTGCTGTTGTTGAGTCACTAGGTCGTGACTGACTCTGTGAGCCCATGGACCGCAGCCCGGCCAGGCCTCCCTGTCCCTCACCTGTCTCCTGGAGTTCACTCAAGTTTATGATCATTGAATCGGTGAAGCTGTCCAACCGTCTCATCCTCTGCCGCCCTGGCGTGTAGTAGATGCTCAGTAACTTTTTGGAGTGAAGCAATAAATGAAGGAATAAATGAAGTCTCTGAAATTGGGGGCTTGGAACTCTGAATCCCACCTCTGCTGCTTACTAGCTGTAGTAAAGTGGGAAAATTACTTAAACTCTCTGGACCTCAGTTTCCTCCTCTTTAAAATGGAAATCAGATGCCTATATTCCTGGATTGTTGTAGAGATTAAAACAGGTGGCATGTCTAAACATGCATAGCCCTGTCTAGTACATGTGTTACTTCAGGATGACAAAGGAAGACACTGAGGCTTCATGAGGTTTAGAGGTTTGCTAAAGTTTTCAAGGGAGGGAGAAATCTGGTCTCCTGAGTCTTTCAGATTCAGATCTCTTCACTGTTCTAGGTGACGTCACAGATATCAGAAAGGATTTGGTGGTTTCTTTTTCCACCCCTGGGGCACTTTGGGGATCCTCAGATCCTGTTCGGATATGAAGTCTACTTTAGCATGTGTATATTGAGGTCTGTAATCAGTTGGAGGCTTCCCTGGTGGCTCAGTGGTAAAGAATTCGCCTGCCAGTGCAGGAAACGCGGGTTTGATCCCTGGGTCAGAAAGATCCCCTGGAGAAGGAAATGGTTACCTACGCCAGCATTCTTGCCTGGGAAATCCCATGAACAGAGGAGCCTGTCGAGCTACGGTCCCTGGGGTCGCAAAGAGTTGGACACGACTCGCAGCTAAACAACAGAATGATCAGTTGGGCTGGACCTGGGGATAAGAGTGAATAAGACCTTTGTCCTCAAGGAGCTTAGGTGCTTATGCTGGAGAACATAAAGGCAGTGAAAATGGCAATGAGGTCTGGGCAAATCGTTACGGAGTCATGTGAGACCCCTGTGGGAACTCATAGGTGGGAGGGTTGATCTCTCTGTTCAGGGGTTTCTAGGAAAGATTCATGAACAACAGAATGCAGAACAAGTCTTGAACAAAGAGTAGAAATACTTCTCTAGTGGAAAAGGGAGTGGAGTTTTAGAGATCGAAAAATAAGGATATGATTTGAGAGTGTGAATATGCATGGAGTTTTCACAGACTGATGAATGGTTTGGAATANTTTTATCTGGCTCCAGCTTTCGCCTGTGGGCGGGGCTAGCGTCTTCCCTCGAGTCCTCCTCCGCCCTTCTTCTGAAGATGGTGTGCATGCCAAGGGGCTGATCTGGGCCACTGCAGACCTGTTGCCCCCTTTCCTTTGTGTGACCAGTTTTAGGACAGCCTGACCAAGTGGAAATCTAAGTGCTCTGAACATGGTGATGCTTGTCTGAGTAACTGCTGTGTCCCCAGCATCTAGAGGTGTTTCTGGTGTGTGCTGTTGTTGAGTCACTAGGTCGTGACTGACTCTGTGAGCCCATGGACCGCAGCCCGGCCAGGCCTCCCTGTCCCTCACCTGTCTCCTGGAGTTCACTCAAGTTTATGATCATTGAATCGGTGAAGCTGTCCAACCGTCTCATCCTCTGCCGCCCTGGCGTGTAGTAGATGCTCAGTAACTTTTTGGAGTGAAGCAATAAATGAAGGAATAAGTGAAGTCTCTGAAATTGGGGGCTTGGAACTCTGAATCCCACCTCTGCTGCTTACTAGCTGTAGTAAAGTGGGAAAATTACTTAAACTCTCTGGACCTCAGTTTCCTCCTCTTTAAAATGGAAATCAGATGCCTATATTCCTGGATTGTTGTAGAGATTAAAACAGGTGGCATGTCTAAACATGCATAGCCCTGTCTAGTACATGTGTTACTTCAGGATGACAAAGGAAGACACTGAGGCTTCATGAGGTTTAGAGGTTTGCTAAAGTTTTCAAGGGAGGGAGAAATCTGGTCTCCTGAGTCTTTCAGATTCAGATCTCTTCACTGTTCTAGGTGACGTCACAGATATCAGAAAGGATTTGGTGGTTTCTTTTTCCACCCCTGGGGCACTTTGGGGATCCTCAGATCCTGTTCGGATATGAAGTCTACTTTAGCATGTGTATATTGAGGTCTGTAATCAGTTGGAGGCTTCCCTGGTGGCTCAGTGGTAAAGAATTCGCCTGCCAGTGCAGGAAACGCGGGTTTGATCCCTGGGTCAGAAAGATCCCCTGGAGAAGGAAATGGTTACCTACGCCAGCATTCTTGCCTGGGAAATCCCATGAACAGAGGAGCCTGTCGAGCTACGGTCCCTGGGGTCGCAAAGAGTTGGACACGACTCGCAGCTAAACAACAGAATGATCAGTTGGGCTGGACCTGGGGATAAGAGTGAATAAGACCTTTGTCCTCAAGGAGCTTAGGTGCTTATGCTGGAGAACATAAAGGCAGTGAAAATGGCAATGAGGTCTGGGCAAATCGTTACGGAGTCATGTGAGACCCCTGTGGGAACTCATAGGTGGGAGGGTTGATCTCTCTGTTCAGGGGTTTCTAGGAAAGATTCATGAACAACAGAATGCAGAACAAGTCTTGAACAAAGAGTAGAAATACTTCTCTAGTGGAAAAGGGAGTGGAGTTTTAGAGATCGAAAAATAAGGGCATGATTTGAGAGTGTGAATATGCATGGAGTTTTCACAGACTGATGAATGGTTTGGAATAGGGGTAAGTGGAAGAGGAGGAGGAGATCAGACTGGGCCAGTTAATGGGTTTATAGGCTATTCTAGAGATATACTTTTTTTATTAAGGGCACTGGGGAGCCATAGAGGACTATAAGCATAGAGAATGAAATGGCCATATTTATGATTTGATATGATGGCTACTGGGGCTTCCCTGGTGGCCCAGCAGTAAAGAATCTAGCTGCAAGGCAGGAGCCCTAGGAGATGGAGGTTTGATCCCTGGGTTCAGAAGATCCATGGCAACCAACTCTCATCTTCTTGCCTGGAGAATTCCTATGTTCAGAGGAGCCTGGTGGACTATAGTCCGTAGGGTTGCAAAGAGTTAAACATGACTGAAGCGACTTAGAACACACGCATGCACGCATGATGGCTATTGACTGAGTGGTGAAAGAAACAAAAGGACTTCGAAACTGGGCACAATAAACTCAGATTCAGATGCAAATAAAATTAGCTGACTGTATACAACATACCTGTTCTCTGCCTATGTCATTTTCTTTACCCTCCAATGCAGCTGCGAGCCAAGGGATGCCAAGGAATGGCCGCAGCCAACAGAAGCAAGAAGGGAACCATAAAAGAGAGCTCAACTCTGCCAACATCCAGGCCTCTGGAAATGTGAGAGAATAAATTTCTGTTGTTTTAAGAAATTAAACAGTCTATGGTTATGTTGTGACAGTTCCAGGAGCCTAGAACAGTATCCTTCCAAAGCAGCCTACGAAGATGCTGCTGCTGCTGCTGCTAAGTCGCTTCAGTCGTGTCCGACCCTGTGCGATGCATAGACGGCAGCCCACCAAAGAAAAATGGATTCTGATAGCGATTGAGAAAATATCCATTTTTTATCACCCAGTGGGCTTCAAAATCAGGTTTATCTGATACGAGACTCATTCTCTTTCCAACATACTGGTGGGGATTTTTGTGAGCAGCCTTGCTGGGAAAGAGGTTAGCCAAGTGTGGGAGCTCCAGTTGAGGAAGGTAAAGGATGATGCAGTTTTTCTTTGGGAAGCCCAGAGAACATTCTGGAAACTCGTTTGAACTCATTGACAATAAGGTCAATGCTTCTATATTTTTTCCCTTCAATCACTTGAGTCCCTACTTATATTTTTAGGAAGAAGTCCTCAGTTTCCAAGGACCAGCTGGGATCTTGTTTAGTTAGAAGGGGGTCCATTTCATTAACAGACATCAGCTGAAAGAACCAAAAATTCTGACCTATTGATGGGAGTGTCAGTTGGGTCCTATCCACATGGTGGGTGTTGCACACCAGTCTTGTACGGCCCAATAAGCTGGGGTACACTGGAGATCGAACCAGTCAGTCCTAAAGGAAATCAATCCTGAATATTCATTGAAAGAACTGATGCTGAAGCTGAAGCTCCAAAACTTTGGCCACCTGATGTGAAGAACTGACTCATTGGAAGAGACCCTGATGCTGGGGAAGATTGAAGGCGGCAGGAGAAGAGGACGACAGAGGATGAGATGGTTGGATGGCATTGCTGACCTGGTGGACATGAATTTGAGCAAGCTCCAGGAGTTGGTGATGGACAGGGAAGCCTGCCATGCTGTAGTCCATGGGACTGCAAAGAGTCGGACATGACTGAGCGACTGAACTGACTGCCTGACTGACACTGAGGTAGTGATGTCTGCCTAAATCCTTGCACACAAGTAGGCTTCAGGTATGAGGAGTCTCAGAATGGGCCAGGCTAAGCAGCCTTTCAATGCAGCAAGACCCCAACAGTTGGAATCCCAAACCGTTATGTAAGTTTAGGTAGATTGTCTCTAAAACTGTTACTGATGTGAGGTTGTAGGAGCTCCATTCCCTCTTTAATCCCAGGAGGGTGATGATGGAAGGTGCTTAACCATACTTGGGGCAACCAGGCTGGAGGGTAGTTACTCCCACAGGGAGGCCTTCCTTCACCCCTAAGTTTAAACTAAAACCATACTTGGTGTTCTGTGCTTTAATTTTATTGGACCTGTCACATCTGTGTTCATGTGGTTATTTGTGTGATTGTTTNGACACGACTCGCAGCTAAACAACAGAATGATCAGTTGGGCTGGACCTGGGGATAAGAGTGAATAAGACCTTTGTCCTCAAGGAGCTTAGGTGCTTATGCTGGAGAACATAAAGGCAGTGAAAATGGCAATGAGGTCTGGGCAAATCGTTACGGAGTCATGTGAGACCCCTGTGGGAACTCATAGGTGGGAGGGTTGATCTCTCTGTTCAGGGGTTTCTAGGAAAGATTCATGAACAACAGAATGCAGAACAAGTCTTGAACAAAGAGTAGAAATACTTCTCTAGTGGAAAAGGGAGTGGAGTTTTAGAGATCGAAAAATAAGGGCATGATTTGAGAGTGTGAATATGCATGGAGTTTTCACAGACTGATGAATGGTTTGGAATAGGGGTAAGTGGAAGAGGAGGAGGAGATCAGACTGGGCCAGTTAATGGGTTTATAGGCTATTCTAGAGATATACTTTTTTTATTAAGGGCACTGGGGAGCCATAGAGGACTATAAGCATAGAGAATGAAATGGCCATATTTATGATTTGATATGATGGCTACTGGGGCTTCCCTGGTGGCCCAGCAGTAAAGAATCTAGCTGCAAGGCAGGAGCCCTAGGAGATGGAGGTTTGATCCCTGGGTTCAGAAGATCCATGGCAACCAACTCTCATCTTCTTGCCTGGAGAATTCCTATGTTCAGAGGAGCCTGGTGGACTATAGTCCGTAGGGTTGCAAAGAGTTAAACATGACTGAAGCGACTTAGAACACACGCATGCACGCATGATGGCTATTGACTGAGTGGTGAAAGAAACAAAAGGACTTCGAAACTGGGCATAATAAACTCAGATTCAGATGCAAATAAAATTAGCTGACTGTATACAACATACCTGTTCTCTGCCTATGTCATTTTCTTTACCCTCCAATGCAGCTGCGAGCCAAGGGATGCCAAGGAATGGCCGCAGCCAACAGAAGCAAGAAGGGAACCATAAAAGAGAGCTCAACTCTGCCAACATCCAGGCCTCTGGAAATGTGAGAGAATAAATTTCTGTTGTTTTAAGAAATTAAACAGTCTATGGTTATGTTGTGACAGTTCCAGGAGCCTAGAACAGTATCCTTCCAAAGCAGCCTACGAAGATGCTGCTGCTGCTGCTGCTAAGTCGCTTCAGTCGTGTCCGACCCTGTGCGATGCATAGACGGCAGCCCACCAAAGAAAAATGGATTCTGATAGCGATTGAGAAAATATCCATTTTTTATCACCCAGTGGGCTTCAAAATCAGGTTTATCTGATACGAGACTCATTCTCTTTCCAACATACTGGTGGGGATTTTTGTGAGCAGCCTTGCTGGGAAAGAGGTTAGCCAAGTGTGGGAGCTCCAGTTGAGGAAGGTAAAGGATGATGCAGTTTTTCTTTGGGAAGCCCAGAGAGCATTCTGGAAACTCGTTTGAACTCATTGACAATAAGGTCAATGCTTCTATATTTTTTCCCTTCAATCACTTGAGTCCCTACTTATATTTTTAGGAAGAAGTCCTCAGTTTCCAAGGACCAGCTGGGATCTTGTTTAGTTAGAAGGGGGTCCATTTCATTAACAGACATCAGCTGAAAGAACCAAAAATTCTGACCTATTGATGGGAGTGTCAGTGGGGTCCTATCCACATGGTGGGTGTTGCACACCAGTCTTGTACAGCCCAATAAGCTGGGGTACACTGGAGATCGAACCAGTCAGTCCTAAAGGAAATCAATCCTGAATATTCATTGAAAGAACTGATGCTGAAGCTGAAGCTCCAAAACTTTGGCCACCTGATGTGAAGAACTGACTCATTGGAAGAGACCCTGATGCTGGGGAAGATTGAAGGCGGCAGGAGAAGAGGACGACAGAGGATGAGATGGTTGGATGGCATTGCTGACCTGGTGGACATGAATTTGAGCAAGCTCCAGGAGTTGGTGATGGACAGGGAAGCCTGCCATGCTGTAGTCCATGGAACTGCAAAGAGTCGGACATGACTGAGCGACTGAACTGACTGCCTGACTGACACTGAGGTAGTGATGTCTGCCTAAATCCTTGCACACAAGTAGGCTTCAGGTATGAGGAGTCTCAGAATGGGCCAGGCTAAGCAGCCTTTCAATGCAGCAAGACCCCAACAGTTGGAATCCCAAACCGTTATGTAAGTTTAGGTAGATTGTCTCTAAAACTGTTACCGATGTGAGGTTGTAGGAGCTCCATTCCCTCTTTAATCCCAGGAGGGTGATGATGGAAGGTGCTTAACCATACTTGGGGCAACCAGGCTGGAGGGTAGTTACTCCCACAGGGAGGCCTTCCTTCACCCCTAAGTTTAAACTAAAACCATACTTGGTGTTCTGTGCTTTAATTTTATTGGACCTGTCACATCTGTGTTCATGTGGTTATTTGTGTGATTGTTTCCTGTACAATCTTTGCCCTTCCTCCCCACCTGAAGGAACCCAACGAAGGTAGGGACCAGGAACATTTTCCCACTTCTGTATTCTCAAGGCTTAGCACAGAGTCAGAGTGCATCATGAGAAATGCTGGGCTGGAAGAAGCACAAGCTGGAATCAGGATTGCTGGGAGAAGTATCAGTAACCTCAGATATGCAGATGACACTACCTTTGTGGCAGAAAGTGAAGAGGAACTAAAAAGCCTCTTGATGAAAGTCAAAGAGGAGAGTGAAAAAGTTGGCTTAAAGCTCAACATTCAGAAAACAAAGATCATGGCATCTGGTTCCATCACTTCATGGGAAATAGATGGGGAAATTGTGGAAACAGTGTCAGACTTCATTTTTGGGGGGCTCCAAAATCACTGCAGATGGTGACTGCAGCCATGAAATTAAAAGATGCTTAGTCCTTGGAAGAAAAGTTATGACCAACCTAGATAGCATATTCAAAAGCAGAGACATTACTTTGCCGTCTAGTCCGTCTTTGCCGTCCATCTAGTCAAGGCTATGGTTTTTCCAGGGGTCATGTATGGATGTGAGAGTTGGACTGTGAAGAAAGCTGAGCACTGAAGAATTGATGCTTTTGAACTGTGGTGTTGGAGAAAACTCCTGAGAGTCCCGTGGACTGCAAGGAGATCCAACCAGTCTGTTCTAAAGGACATCAGCCCTGGGATTTCTTTGGAAGGAATGATGCTAAAGCTGAAACTCCAGTACTTTGGCCACCTCATGCGAAGAGTTGACTCATTGGAAAAGACTCTGATGCTGCGAGGGATTGGGGCAGGAGGAGAAAGGGACGACAGAGGATGAGATGGCTGGATGGCATCACCGACTTGATGGACATGAGTCTGAGTGAACTCCGGGGGTTGGTGATGGATAGGGAGGCCTGGCATGCTGTGCTTCATGGGGTTGCAGAGTCGGACACGACTGAACTGAACTGAACTGAACTGAACTGGCACTTAAGGAGAATTTCGTTCAAACCTCAGCTCTGTTGCAAACTATCATGGCTGTGAAACCTGGGGTTAGTTGTCCAATCTCTCTAAGCTGTTTCTCCATATGAAAAGATTAAATAAGATAAACACACTTTTAAGGGTAGTTGAGAGGATTGAAGAACATAAAGCATGGAAAACACAGTATAATGCCTGGCACACAGCAGATACTCAGCGCATGGTAATTTAAAAAGTTTTACCCCCTGCCCTTCCTTTCTTTCCTTTCTTCCTTCCAGCCTCTTACTACTCACCTCCTCACTGTCTAAGAGTTCTTGTGTATGTGTATATGTGTGGGTATATGTGTGTGTGTGTATATATATGTTTGTGTATGTGAAGATCCCCTGGAGAAGGGAATGGCTACCTACTCCAGTATTCTTGTCTGGAGAATCCCACGGAGAAAGGCGCCTGGCAGGCGACAATCCATGGGGTTGCAAAGAGTCGGATGTGACTGAGCTAAACTGAACTGATGTGTACATGTATCTATGTGTGATTTTGAATGCATGTGTGTATTTGTATGTGTGGGCATGTGTGTTTGTTGTGTGTATGTTTGTGCATGGACTGTATATGTGTGTGAGGGGCACCTGTACTCACCTCCAGCTCAGAAGGCTCTCACCCTTGATGAGTAGGCCCGTGAGTAACTCTTGAGTAAAAAACTCTGTGCTGCCAGTTCGGAGGCCGCACTGCTGGGGTGGCTTGGCACCGTGAGGGTGTGTAAGGACACTGCCGGCCCTAGAGCTGTCCTCGCCTGCCCTGGTGGTAGCTCCACCTCCACAAGCCTCCTGCAGGGGAGGCAACCTTGTTCGTGTTGAGGGCAGAGTATCTATCCGGGCGCCTGGGCCCATCTTTCATCACCCTGGGTCTTCTGTAGCTCTAGGGTAGGCACAAGAGGACTCTGAAAGGTGGAGAATGTGGTGGGTTGGGGGGCCTTCTTTTGTTCACTTGGGAATTTCTGAAGGACAGTCATCAGTGAAGACCCTAGGCATGTCCCCTACCAGTGGCCTTGGCAAGTTAAGCTCTTGGTGCCTTGGTTTTTTCTTGGTATAATGGGAATTTTTGAGTTCATAGCACAGAAATATACACCCAGGAAGTCAGGTCGTGAAATGAGTGAAGGAAGCTACTTTTAGGGGAAAACACCATGGGAAAATATCCCAACCCAATGAGGAAGACATTCTTTAATTTTAGCCAACTGTGGCTATGTGAGAATTTGAGCTCAGAACTGCCAGCTTTCTGATAATTTAAGAGAAGGGAGAAATCTGTATTTTTTTTTTTACAGGAAATCTGCAAATTTTCATATGGGCAGAACATTCAAGCTTTCTTAAAACATTATAGGTAGCATAAATAAAACATCTCTACGGCTCAGCTGTGGCCATGAGGTTGGTATTTTGTGATGTGCAAATATGAAATAGTAAAGTAAATGTGTGTGTGCACTAATCACCCAGGCATGTCTGACTCTGTGACCCCATGGACTGTAGCCTCCAGGCTCCTCTGTCCACGGGATTATCCTGGTGAGAACACTGTGAAACAGTAAATAACATATGTATTTTCAAATTGGATATATTTCAAATGTATTTTTATCCCCCTGGAATAAAAATGGAGAGAACTAGGGAGAGGGAAGAACAGAAAGAGGGTGTGGAGGGGGAAGAGAAGCTGTGCATAGAGACTATGAGGGGCCATGGAGGTGGAGATCCAGTGGTGGGAGTGTGTTTGGCTTCTGTCTGCTCCCAGTGTGAAGCCCCCAGGATAGACCCAGCCCTCATTTTCACCGATGGAGTGAAAGCAGCCTACTGCCTCAGCGGTGGGATGCTCAAGAGGGGATCTGCCAGGGTATTTGAAGTTCCATGTTTCTTTCTGGGGTCANGCATCATGAGAAATGCTGGGCTGGAAGAAGCACAAGCTGGAATCAGGATTGCTGGGAGAAGTATCAGTAACCTCAGATATGCAGATGACACTACCTTTGTGGCAGAAAGTGAAGAGGAACTAAAAAGCCTCTTGATGAAAGTCAAAGAGGAGAGTGAAAAAGTTGGCTTAAAGCTCAACATTCAGAAAACAAAGATCATGGCATCTGGTTCCATCACTTCATGGGAAATAGATGGGGAAATTGTGGAAACAGTGTCAGACTTCATTTTTGGGGGGCTCCAAAATCACTGCAGATGGTGACTGCAGCCATGAAATTAAAAGATGCTTAGTCCTTGGAAGAAAAGTTATGACCAACCTAGATAGCATATTCAAAAGCAGAGACATTACTTTGCCGTCTAGTCCGTCTTTGCCGTCCATCTAGTCAAGGCTATGGTTTTTCCAGGGGTCATGTATGGATGTGAGAGTTGGACTGTGAAGAAAGCTGAGCACTGAAGAATTGATGCTTTTGAACTGTGGTGTTGGAGAAAACTCCTGAGAGTCCCGTGGACTGCAAGGAGATCCAACCAGTCTGTTCTAAAGGACATCAGCCCTGGGATTTCTTTGGAAGGAATGATGCTAAAGCTGAAACTCCAGTACTTTGGCCACCTCATGCGAAGAGTTGACTCATTGGAAAAGACTCTGATGCTGCGAGGGATTGGGGCAGGAGGAGAAAGGGACGACAGAGGATGAGATGGCTGGATGGCATCACCGACTTGATGGACATGAGTCTGAGTGAACTCCGGGGGTTGGTGATGGATAGGGAGGCCTGGCATGCTGTGCTTCATGGGGTTGCAGAGTCGGACACGACTGAACTGAACTGAACTGAACTGAACTGGCACTTAAGGAGAATTTCGTTCAAACCTCAGCTCTGTTGCAAACTATCATGGCTGTGAAACCTGGGGTTAGTTGTCCAATCTCTCTAAGCTGTTTCTCCATATGAAAAGATTAAATAAGATAAACACACTTTTAAGGGTAGTTGAGAGGATTGAAGAACATAAAGCATGGAAAACACAGTATAATGCCTGGCACACAGCAGATACTCAGCGCATGGTAATTTAAAAAGTTTTACCCCCTGCCCTTCCTTTCTTTCCTTTCTTCCTTCCAGCCTCTTACTACTCACCTCCTCACTGTCTAAGAGTTCTTGTGTATGTGTATATGTGTGGGTATATGTGTGTGTGTGTATATATATGTTTGTGTATGTGAAGATCCCCTGGAGAAGGGAATGGCTACCTACTCCAGTATTCTTGTCTGGAGAATCCCACGGAGAAAGGCGCCTGGCAGGCGACAATCCATGGGGTTGCAAAGAGTCGGATGTGACTGAGCTAAACTGAACTGATGTGTACATGTATCTATGTGTGATTTTGAATGCATGTGTGTATTTGTATGTGTGGGCATGTGTGTTTGTTGTGTGTATGTTTGTGCATGGACTGTATATGTGTGTGAGGGGCACCTGTACTCACCTCCAGCTCAGAAGGCTCTCACCCTTGATGAGTAGGCCCGTGAGTAACTCTTGAGTAAAAAACTCTGTGCTGCCAGTTCGGAGGCCGCACTGCTGGGGTGGCTTGGCACCGAGAGGGTGTGTAAGGACACTGCCGGCCCTAGAGCTGTCCTCGCCTGCCCTGGTGGTAGCTCCACCTCCACAAGCCTCCTGCAGGGGAGGCAACCTTGTTCGTGTTGAGGGCAGAGTATCTATCCGGGTGCCTGGGCCCATCTTTCATCACCCTGGGTCTTCTGTAGCTCTAGGGTAGGCACAAGAGGACTCTGAAAGGTGGAGAATGTGGTGGGTTGGGGGGCCTTCTTTTGTTCACTTGGGAATTTCTGAAGGACAGTCATCAGTGAAGACCCTAGGCATGTCCCCTACCAGTGGCCTTGGCAAGTTAAGCTCTTGGTGCCTTGGTTTTTTCTTGGTATAATGGGAATTTTTGAGTTCATAGCACAGAAATATACACCCAGGAAGTCAGGTCGTGAAATGAGTGAAGGAAGCTACTTTTAGGGGAAAACACCATGGGAAAATATCCCAACCCAATGAGGAAGATATTCTTTAATTTTAGCCAACTGTGGCTATGTGAGAATTTGAGCTCAGAACTGCCAGCTTTCTGATAATTTAAGAGAAGGGAGAAATCTGTATTTTTTTTTTTTTTACAGGAAATCTGCAAATTTTCATATGGGCAGAACATTCAAGCTTTCTTAAAACATTATAGGTAGCATAAATAAAACATCTCTACGGCTCAGCTGTGGCCATGAGGTTGGTATTTTGTGATGTGCAAATATGAAATAGTAAAGTAAATGTGTGTGTGCACTAATCACCCAGGCATGTCTGACTCTGTGACCCCATGGACTGTAGCCTCCAGGCTCCTCTGTCCACGGGATTATCCTGGTGAGAACACTGTGAAACAGTAAATAACATATGTATTTTCAAATTGGATATATTTCAAATGTATTTTTATCCCCCTGGAATAAAAATGGAGAGAACTAGGGAGAGGGAAGAACAGAAAGAGGGTGTGGAGGGGGAAGAGAAGCTGTGCATAGAGACTATGAGGGGCCATGGAGGTGGAGATCCAGTGGTGGGAGTGTGTTTGGCTTCTGTCTGCTCCCAGTGTGAAGCCCCCAGGATAGACCCAGCCCTCATTTTCACCGATGGAGTGAAAGCAGCCTACTGCCTCAGCGGTGGGATGCTCAAGAGGGGATCTGCCAGGGTATTTGAAGTTCCATGTTTCTTTCTGGGGTCAGAGAGTAGGGTGCTCCTATCCTTCCCTCTCCCACCTGCAGAGGATTCAGTTCAAAGAGGGAGGGATCCCTGAGTTGCTCTAGATATCCTCCAGTACATGGTGAGATGAGGGCCAGGATGGNTCTGGAAGATCCCCTGGAGAAGCAAACAGCAACCCACTCCAGTATTCTTGCCTGGAGAATCCCCATGGACAGAGGAGCCTGCAGGGCTACAGTCCATGGGATCACAAGAGGTGGACACGACTTAAGTGACTCAGCACACAGCACACATGGAATAGATAAGGCAGGCTTGTAGGGTAGATACTGACTGTAGGAGAGGTTGAGGCAACTCAAGAAAATGTTTCTTTGAGGGGCTGACACTTGAAATGAGATCTGAGTGATGAGGCCCATGACTTGCAAGGACTGGAGAGAAGACATTCCAGGTATAGGAATCAGCAAGTGCAAAGGCCAAGAGAGCAAAGAGCTCGGTGTTTTCAGGAAACAGAAAGAAGACCTTTGTCCCTGCGGAACTATCATGATTCCCCATGAACTTATAGGATATAAACTTTGTACCAAATGCTGCCTACTGTGGATTGTCAGTGAAAATGAAAGCAGCTCCCCATGCGCTGCTCTGACCATATCCAGCTTCTTCTCCATCCTCTGCTTCCCTTCACATCCCCTCAGGTCTTCTTACACCACTTGATTACCAGCTTGCCCTATCACTGAGTCCAAGAAGTCAGAGACCTCCTTTTGACTTTGAGCTCAGAGAAGCTTTTCCTAAGTGGAGGTCTGTCTGACTCTGGTGTGGTGTGCCTAAGGGTACCTCTTAGGCCGAGGCTCCACAGACTGGGGGAGACCAAACTGGTTTTGGCAAATACATCTTCATTTATTCATTCAATCAATAGTTAACTGGGCATCACCATCAACAGAAATAAGAATAAGAAAATGATGTCAATTAATGATTGGGGGACTCAACCAGGGTGATTCTTTTTTTGAGCACACTTAACTGGGACCTGGGGGCTCTGGAAAGATTTCTAGGAGGAAATGATGCATAAGTTGAAACCCAAGAGATAAGCAAGAATTAGCTAGTGAAGGGACTCATGAGAAAGAAGAGTATTCCAGATTCTGGAAATTGCATGTGCAAAGGTCCTGAGGTAGGAAATAGCATGGGGGGCATTCAAGGAACACCAAGTTTAGACTGAGTTAGATGATGTTTGAAAAGCAAGATGAGTGTAGACAAATCTGGCTGGGAGATCCTCCAGCCTGTAGTATCGAGATTCTTCAAGGTCTTTTCCACTATATTTGTTTTTTTGTTTTAAACATATAATCCTTTTCTAGAGAGTCAGATCAGTCACAGAGGTATACTACTGAAGAGGAGGGGCAAAGACAGAAGTGGAGTTAAGCTTGCCTTTCTCTTGTGTTTTGCCTTCACAAGGACAGTGATCTCTGTGGGTGTCCTCTCCCTTCTGCACCTTCTGCACCCAGTTCTCCTCCTGTCTTGCATCCCTATCTACATGTACCGCCCCCCCACCCCCCAATGTTTCTGGCAGCTCTTTCACCACCTTTGAGCTCTTCTTTAGAAAACTCACCCACTCTACCATGTGAGTTCCAAGCTGCAGTGTTCAGGCTTAGGTAGGCAGATCCCTTGGCTGCTGCCAAGAGAATTGGTGGAAAGTGTGGGGTGAAAGACACCAGTTAGCAGACACTGTAGTCATCCAGGGCTGGGGCAGGGATGGAGTGGGTGCGGAGAAGTGGAGAGGTTTGGGAGATTGTCAGGAGGTCTTTTAGAAGGTTTGAGTGGGGCTTGGGTGAATTCATGGGTGAACACAGAGACTGAAAGAAGAAACAGGGAGGAGAGGAGAGGCAGGAGAAGCTCTTGAATCTGTTGAGGCTAAGAGATAGAATGAAAAAGGGAGTGTTAGTTGCTCAGTTGTGTCCAACTCTACAACACTATGGACACAGAAGTCTCCAGGCAAGAATACTGGAGTGGGTAACCATTCCCTTCTCTAACCCAGGGATCAAATCTGGGTCTCTCCCATACTGCAGGCAGATTCTTTACCATCTGAGCCACCAGGGAAGCCCTGTTTCCTTCCATACCAGTAAACAAAGCCTGTCATAGCCATCAGTGATTGCAGCCACCACTGGTGGTGAGCTGGTGAGCCCTGAGGGAACTCAGGAGGAATAGAGTGCCTGCCATCAAGCAGCCATCAGACTGTGGCCACTCCCTACGGTGAGTCCTGTGAAGTCGCCCAGTCATGTCCGACTCTTTGCGACCCATGGACTGTAGCCCACCAACCTCCTCCATCCATGGGATTCTCCAGGCAAGAATACTGGAATGGGTTGCCATTTCCTTCTCCAGGGGATCTTCCCGACCCANCTATCAGTGATTGCAGCCACCACTGGTGGTGAGCTGGTGGGCCCTGAGGGAACTCAGGAGGGAATAGAGTGCCTGCCATCAAGCAGCCATCAGACTGTGGCCACTCCCTACGGTGAGCCCTGTGAAGTCGCCCAGTCATGTCCGACTCTTTGCCACCCATGGACTGTAGCCCACCAACCTCCTCCATCCATGGGATTCTCCAGGCAAGAATACTGGAGTGGGTTGCCATTTCCTTCTCCAGGGGATCTTCCCGACCCAGGGATCAAACCCAGGTTTCCCACATTGCAGGCAGACGCTTTAACCTCTGCACCACCAGGGAAGCCCTGAGGAAGCTCTAAATGTGAAAATACAAGGTATAGGCCCCATATAGCTAAGGTGCATATCAAATGATGATTTCAGTGAGCCCAGACTCTTGCATTGTCCCATACATAGAGAAGCACTAAATTCCTTAACTTGAGATATCTGGTTTTCTTTAACTACCAATAATTTTTTGATGTTCAAATTACCTGCCTTTCATTGCAAAACTTCTACATAACCTGGCTCCCCACCTCGACTCCTTGGAGCAGTTCTTTCAGGGTTACTTGAGATGTTGCCTCGAGAGTTTGAAGTCCTAAAAATTCCTGCTGAATGAAATGTGACTATCAACTTTTAGGCTGTATGTTTTAAGTGTACAAAGCCAAGGTTTGGAACTCTGGAACCATGTGCGACGCTCGCTGGGTCACATACCCCCCCCCCCCCCCCCATCTCCGGTTTCTTCCTTTCTAAAGTGGGGTTGCTAACAGTACCTATTGCCTAGGTGCATGCTTAGTTGCTTCATTTGCGTCTGACTCTTTGCAACCCCATATACGTAGCCCACCAGGCTCCTCTGTCCATAGGATTCTCCAGGCATGAGTACTGGAATGAGTTGCCAAGTCCTTCTCCAGGGGATCTTCCCAACGCAGGGACTGAACCTGTGTCTCTAATGTCTCCTGCATTGGCAGGTGGTTTCTTTACCACTGGCACCACCTGGGAAGTCATTGCCTTGGTGGCTGTGAGAATGAATTAAATAAATCAGGCTCAGTATTGTGACTGACACATGCTGACACTATAACTGCTGGTTAAAGACATTCTGACCCATTGCAATAAACACGTGCATTTCAAATAAATAGGTCTAAAGTCCAAGAGGGAGACCTGGGCTGAAGGTAGACGTGCAAGATTTACTTTCCTGGGTCCTGCCTCCTCTTCTTGGGATAGGTATTTGCAAAGTTAATGTCAAAGCAGTTGAAAGAATCCACTCTTCACTGACTTGTAGATTCTTTGGAGGAACTTATTTGCATCTGAACAATTAATATGCCAATTGCAAACCAAGCTACTCCACTCCTCAGCACTGCCCCAGGGATTACTTGTTGGTAGCATTTTAGTATTTAGTTTGAGTTATGGTGTGTGTTCTGGAGCAATAAAAAGGCAGTCCATTTTTAAAAAAAGTGCAATTCACTTCGTATTCTGAGTGGTCTTCTGTCTCATTAGCCTGGAGTCACTTTGAACTCACTTGCATTGTTGTTTAAATGACAGGGCATGATGCTCTAAGTTGAGTGGGAGAGCCTGTGGTGGGGGTGGTGGGGGGTTGCGGGGTCCTGATGCAAATTGTTGTTCACTCAATCATGTCCAATTCTTTGCGACCCCATGGACTGCAACACACCAGGCTTCCCTGTCCTTCAACATCTCCTGGAGTTTGCTCAAACTCATGCCTATTGAGTTCGTGATGCCATCCAACCGTCTCATCCTGTGTTGTCCCCTTCTCCTCCTGTCTTCAATCTTTCCCAGCATCAGGGTCTTTTCTAATCAGTTGGCTGTTTNGCGGTGGGAGGTTACGGGGTCCTGATGCAAACTGTTGTTCACTCAATCACGTCCAATTCTTTGCGACCCCATGGACTGCAACACACCAGGCTTCCCTGTCCTTCACCATCTCCTGGAGTTTGCTCAAACTCATGCCTATTGAGTTGGTGATGCCATCCAACCATCTCATCCTGTGTTGTCCCCTTCTCCTCCTGTCTTCAATCTTTCCCAGCATCAGGGTCTTTTCTAATCAGTTGGCTGTTTGCATCAGGTGGCCAAAGTATTGGAGCTTCCAGCTGAAGCATCAGTCCTTCCAATGAATGAATATTCAGGGTTAATCTCCTTTAGGATCTACTGGTTTGATCTACTTTCAGTCCAAGGGACTCTCAAGAGTATTCTCCAACACCACAGTTCAAAAGCATCAATTCTTTGGTGCTCAGCCTTCCTTATGGTCCAACTCTCACCACTGGAAAATCCATAGCTTTAACTATATGGATCTTTGTCGTATAGTCAAATAGATAATTAGATAAATTATATAAATAAAAGTAAACTCCTTTAACCAGTCTCCTGGTGTTGTATTTCTACCATCCAAAGAATCCAGTTGAATAAAAAGATTAAAGAAAGTAAATAGTGAAAGAGGAGTGTCAATTGAAAAAAATAAAAGCACAGCCTAAGGGTTGAGAATTTATGTTTTATCCAGTGGCCTTACTGAGGATTGTAGCCCTGGAAACAGCCTCTCTGGCAGCTCTGAGGGGCTGTTCCAAAAAGGTAAGGGAGGAGTCAGAATACATAGGAGTTTTTGCTGAAAAAACAAACAAAAATATGGTCAAGCATCAAGGTGCTCAGTCACTCAGTCGTGTCCTACTCTGTGACCCCACAGATTGTAGCCCCCCAGGCTCCTCTGTCCATGGGATTCTCCAGGCAAGAATACTGGAGTGGGTTGCCATTTCCTTCTCCAGGGGTTACTGCTAATCACAAAAATTAGATATCTCAAGTTAATGATTTTAGCACTTTTCCTTGTGTGGGAAGATACAAGAGTCTGGGCTCACTGAAACTGCTCCTTTGATATGCATTTTAACTATGTAGGACCACTATCCTGTACACCAGGGTATACTGGCGGTGGGCGGGCAGCTGCAGTGGCTAATGACAGCAGGCAGCATTCTTTGTTTACTGAAAATGATAGGTGACATTTTTTGTCCTTAGAGGAATGGGTAAGAAGGTAGATCAGCTTCAAGCTAACCCACCCTATCAGGGATCTTATTGTTTACTCACTAAGCTGTGTCTGACTCTTTCCGACCTCATGGACTACAGCCCACCAAGCTCCTCTGTTCATGGGCTTTCCCAGGCAAGAATATTGGAGCACGTTGTCACTTCCTTCTCCAGGGGATCTTCCCAATCCAGTGATGGAACCTGCGTCTCGTCCCCTTCATTGGCAGGTGAATTCTTTACCACTGAGCCACCGGAAAAGCCAACCCTCTCTGATTTAGCACTTCCTTCAGGAATTAAATAAATGTTTAAAAAACTTGCACATCTCATGTTTACTTTTTTTCACTCTTTCTTGTGTTATAGCCCCCAAATCTTACTGTGCAGTGTAAAATACCACCTCCCAAACTTAGTGGCATTTGGAAAATGACTTATCTGACTGCTGGTCTTATGCTTAGTCGTCAGTCATGCCCAATTCCTTGGGATCCTATGGCCTGTGGCCTGCCAGGCTCCTCTGTCCATGGGGATTCTCCAGGCAAGAATACTGGAGTGGGTTGCGTTTCCTCCTCCAGGAGATCTTCCTGACCCAGGAAATGAACCTGTGTCTCCTTTGCCTCCTGCATTGGGATTCTTTACCCCCAAGCCATCGGGGCTGGTCTTACCTGGGGTTAATCTTGTGACTCCATTCAGTTGGGTGTTAGGCTCAGATGGAACATAGGTGCCTGGGACCATCTTCAAGGCCTGGGGTCAATCTGCCCTTCATGCAGGTAAAGTGATCTCATTGGCCAATCTAAGTCACATGTCAGTGTGGGGATAGTTCTACACAACCATGGATTCTGAGAAGGGGTATTCGTTGAGGGTGGTTAACGTGATAATCTATCTTGATAGTCTATGCAACATTTCCGGAGAAGGCAATGGTGATCCACTCCAGTACTCTTGCCTGGAAAATCCCTTGGACAGAGGAGCCTGACAGGCTGCAGTCCATGGGGTCACTGAGTTGGACACGACTGAATGACTTCACTTTCACTTTTCACTTTCATGCAGTGGAGAAGGAAACGGCCACCCACTCGTGTTCTTGCCTGGAGAATCTCAGGGACAGGGGAGCCTGGTGGGCTACCATCTATGGGTTCACGCAAAGTCAGACACAACTGAAGCGACTCAGCAGCAGCAGCATGCAACATTTCAAAAATTTATAACTGTGGGTTCACCGAATTGTAGAGTGATGATGATGAAGATGCTGATAGTAATCATAATACTATTTTAAATAATGCACACCATTTTATTTAGTATTTATTAAGTCCAGGGACTTAAGTGATACAACAAGGAATTTGATCTTACCAGCAGCTCTGCCAGGTCAGTACCATCCCCGGCTTATGGATGAGGAAATCAAGGCTCAGGAAAGGTGAGATACATTTCTCTAAGTGCATCTTGTGGCTGCAAGTGGGAGAGGCAGGGCCTGAATCTGGCCAGGAGATCTCGGGACAAAGCTAAATCACATTTCCAAAGCCAGTCCTTAGACTTATTCAAGTGTAAGCAGCTTTCACTAAACAGAAGTTTGATGAGCCGAGCAGGAGTGAATCAGAAACACGAGGCTGATGTTTGTCTTCATCTGCAAGGGGGTTTGGCAGTCTCCAGGCTCCCTTGGCAAGCAGGATTCGGGCGCTGCCAAAACCTGGAGTTCTGGTGTGATAGCGTGACCCTTCCGGTCAGGCCAGGCCTCCCGCCCGCCTTCCTGCTGTTCACATCAGAGTCTCTGCCTCTCATGGCCTCTCCTGCTGCTTCACCCTTGAGCCCCGAGGACAGAGAGGCAGGAGGTGTCTCTGTGACCACATCATGTGTGGGGGAAAAATGACACAGAGCGCTCTTTCCTGGAGCGTGGTCAATGCAGCAGTACCCCCGGGCGCCAGGAAACCCAAGCCTTGGAAACTGTGGCTGCAGGTTCCATCCCCAGGTTGTGGGTTAAGATGCTCAGATGGAGGAGGACTGCGGTCCAACAGGAGGGGGGGCTCACCAGGCAGACAGGCAGGTGGACCTCCCCTGATTTCTCTAAGTTCCCTTTTCAGGCTGAAAAAGTTTGGAATTGATCTGGTTAATCAGGCTTTTTTTTTTTTTGTAATTGCAAAGCTTCTCAGAACTTTTGCTCTTTTGATGAGACTGCCCAAATTCTGGAGCAAGACTGGAATAGATTCAAGGTCATCGGACAGAGGAGCATTTTCTTGGGTGTTTCGTGGGACTGCTGTGCTGCGGGAGGAACTCAAAGGATGCTGTTTTAAGTGCGTTTGCCCTGAAAGTGCCAGAACACAAGCTCCATGACTCCAGAGATCTCATCTGTTTTTATTCATATCCCTGGAGTCCAGCACCGTGTCTGGCTCAAGATATGTGGCCAATAAGTAGTGGATAAATAAACAAATGAAGAAAAAAATACAGGGCACTCCCTGCTATCTTTTTTTCTTTCTGTTTCCTTCTTTCTCTTCCTCCATCTCTACTTCTTTCCCTCTCCCCATCTTCCTTCTTTCCTCCTCCCTCCTTTCCTTCTTTCCTTCCAAGAATTTACTAGGACAGACACTATCCTAACTCCTAGGGATGCTTTAGTGAACCAGCACAGGTCTGCTGTGTGGTAACTAATGACTGTTTTGGATTGCATGTGATGGACCACTTTTGCACCAGCAGCTGGATAAAGGTGAGAGGCTGAGGGCTGCCCAGGCCCCTGGAGGACCAGAGAGAAGCCCGCTTAGAGAAGGCTGGCTACCTGTTTGTCCTGGTCAGCCCTGACTTGCCCCCTTTAATATCCCTTAACATGTTATTGTCCTGAAGATCCCAGATACCCCAGGCCTGGCAAAGCAGGCCCCTAGACCTCACTTCCCCTTGCTGCTACTGCTGCTGAAGCCAAGGCTGGCCTGTGAACTCTGGGAGAGCAGAACCATGTCGAACTTGCTCACCAGGGTACTTCCAGTACCTGGCAGGGACCTGGCAGTAATGACTATTGGACGAATGAAACTTGGGGGCAAAGCTCACTGAAGACATAAGTCCACATCCAGAGGGGAGAATGAAAAAAAGAAAAGGCTGACGTTCTGGGAGGTTCCAGAGTTCTTGGTCATGGTTCTGGCTCGGAGACTTGGGATGTCCCTCCGATAAGGGCTGCAGAAGGTCCCTGCTGACCTCCCTTACTCATTCCTGAGGCTGCAGCTTGGTCAGCGCGTCTTCTCCCAGTATGACCAGCTTGTCTTGGCCCACAGATATCTCTTGGCCCCATAGAGAGCTATGCAGTTCCCCTGCAAGGAAAAGCAAGGTTCTTGTCTCTGAGGGGAGGAAGCCTGTGTGGCTTTCAGGTACAACTAACTCCCAGTTAGCTGAATGTTCCAGGTCTCAGAGACTCGTGGGGACTCCCTGGAACCCTCCGAATCTCATGTTGGCCCTCAGTGCCTGCGCTTGGTAGTGACAGTGGTTGGTTCCATCAAATGATGGAGCGAAGTCCCCTTGCTGGATTCAGGCCATGGATCTGAAACCTGGGGGAGGTCAACATTGTTAACACGAGCGAGGAAACCAGCTTCAGATCAATATGGAGACTGTGAGGAACTGGGAGTCTGGGCTCCCCCGCAATATGCAGGGCTCTGGGCTTCTCCCTGTGCTTGTGCCTCAGGCAGTCCTGCAAGGCAGAAGTTGCCACTCCATTTCACAGATGAGAAAACTGAGTCTCAGTGCACAAAAGTGACACACCCAAGTCCAAGTTGCTGAAATGGGATTTGAAATCAGGTGAGGAGAATCTGAAGCCCAGGTGATTTTCCGGCAGTCCTCTGACTCCTGTTACCAGGAAGGTGCCGTCCAAGATGACTTCCCTCCTTTGGTGATGGAAGGGGGAGGCCCCGGGGAGAGATGGGAAGTTGTGACCGAAGGCCTGTGGAGTGGGAAAGAGAAGGAAAGTTACTCCTTCATTCATTCAAATAAAGAACCCCCCTCCTCTGGGCTAAATGCTGGGGTTCCAGCAGAAGGAAACCCAACCACTGATGTAATTCAGTCGTTAAGTGAGAGATTTTTCAAATATTACACAAATTGCACCTGTGAGCAGTGCTCTGAAGAAGTACAAGGTGCAAAGAGATATTCGGAGAGGGCTCTGGCATGGTTAAGGAGGTCAAAGTGGCTTTTCTGAAGAGCGAATGTGTCAGCTGAGATCTCAAACATGAGTGCGTGTGGCCTAGATAGCTTCAGTCATGTCCAACTCCATGTGACCCTTTGGACTGTAGCCCGCCAGGTTCCTCTGTCCATGGGATTTTTCAGGCAAAAATACTGGAGTGGGTTGTCTTGCCCTCCTCCAGGGGAACTTCCTGATCCAGGGATCGAACCTGCATCTGTTATGTCTGCTGCGATGACAGGCGGGTTCTTTACCACTAGTGCCACCTGGGAAGCCCCTCAAACAGGAGTATGAGCTAGCAAAGTGATAGTGGAGGTTGAAGGAGAGGAACAAGAAACATTCCCAAGAGAGTAGAAAGCATATGCAAAGGTCCTGGGGCCAAAGAGATGCTGGTGATCTCTGGAGAACAGAGAGCAAAGGGCTGGGAGTTTTCTTGAAGTTGGAGCACAGGAAGCCAGGAGATGGCTTAAGCAAAGGAGAAGACGTGATTGTTTTTGAATTTGGAAAATGCTTTCCTGACGATGCTTTCTCTTCACTTCTGGGAGTAACTTGGCAAAAAGAGGCTGGAAGCTCATTGGCAAGTCAATGCCTCTTGCCAGGCTTCAGTTTCCCCTTCTAGAGTGAGTCTGAATTAAATGATTGACTATTTCCATTTAGTTTAGATGCTTTGTGGCTCTTCCTGCCTCTCAGTAGGACACTCAGTCCCAAGGCAAAGAAATTCTCTGTCTTTCTCCATCTTGCTCTTGTANCATCTCCTGGAGTTTGCTCAAACTCATGCCTATTGAGTTCGTGATGCCATCCAACCGTCTCATCCTGTGTTGTCCCCTTCTCCTCCTGTCTTCAATCTTTCCCAGCATCAGGGTCTTTTCTAATCAGTTGGCTGTTTGCATCAGGTGGCCAAAGTATTGGAGCTTCCAGCTGAAGCATCAGTCCTTCCAATGAATGAATATTCAGGGTTAATCTCCTTTAGGATCTACTGGTTTGATCTACTTTCAGTCCAAGGGACTCTCAAGAGTATTCTCCAACACCACAGTTCAAAAGCATCAATTCTTTGGTGCTCAGCCTTCCTTATGGTCCAACTCTCACCACTGGAAAATCCATAGCTTTAACTATATGGATCTTTGTCGTATAGTCAAATAGATAATTAGATAAATTATATAAATAAAAGTAAACTCCTTTAACCAGTCTCCTGGTGTTGTATTTCTACCATCCAAAGAATCCAGTTGAATAAAAAGATTAAAGAAAGTAAATAGTGAAAGAGGAGTGTCAATTGAAAAAAATAAAAGCACAGCCTAAGGGTTGAGAATTTATGTTTTATCCAGTGGCCTTACTGAGGATTGTAGCCCTGGAAACAGCCTCTCTGGCAGCTCTGAGGGGCTGTTCCAAAAAGGTAAGGGAGGAGTCAGAATACATAGGAGTTTTTGCTGAAAAAACAAACAAAAATATGGTCAAGCATCAAGGTGCTCAGTCACTCAGTCGTGTCCTACTCTGTGACCCCACAGATTGTAGCCCCCCAGGCTCCTCTGTCCATGGGATTCTCCAGGCAAGAATACTGGAGTGGGTTGCCATTTCCTTCTCCAGGGGTTACTGCTAATCACAAAAATTAGATATCTCAAGTTAATGATTTTAGCACTTTTCCTTGTGTGGGAAGATACAAGAGTCTGGGCTCACTGAAACTGCTCCTTTGATATGCATTTTAACTATGTAGGACCACTATCCTGTACACCAGGGTATACTGGCGGTGGGCGGGCAGCTGCAGTGGCTAATGACAGCAGGCAGCATTCTTTGTTTACTGAAAATGATAGGTGACATTTTTTGTCCTTAGAGGAATGGGTAAGAAGGTAGATCAGCTTCAAGCTAACCCACCCTATCAGGGATCTTATTGTTTACTCACTAAGCTGTGTCTGACTCTTTCCGACCTCATGGACTACAGCCCACCAAGCTCCTCTGTTCATGGGCTTTCCCAGGCAAGAATATTGGAGCACGTTGTCACTTCCTTCTCCAGGGGATCTTCCCAATCCAGTGATGGAACCTGCGTCTCGTCCCCTTCATTGGCAGGTGAATTCTTTACCGCTGAGCCACCGGAAAAGCCAACCCTCTCTGATTTAGCACTTCCTTCAGGAATTAAATAAATGTTTAAAAAACTTGCACATCTCATGTTTACTTTTTTTCACTCTTTCTTGTGTTATAGCCCCCAAATCTTACTGTGCAGTGTAAAATACCACCTCCCAAACTTAGTGGCATTTGGAAAATGACTTATCTGACTGCTGGTCTTATGCTTAGTCGTCAGTCATGCCCAATTCCTTGGGATCCTATGGCCTGTGGCCTGCCAGGCTCCTCTGTCCATGGGGATTCTCCAGGCAAGAATACTGGAGTGGGTTGCGTTTCCTCCTCCAGGAGATCTTCCTGACCCAGGAAATGAACCTGTGTCTCCTTTGCCTCCTGCATTGGGATTCTTTACCCCCAAGCCATCGGGGCTGGTCTTACCTGGGGTTAATCTTGTGACTCCATTCAGTTGGGTGTTAGGCTCAGATGGAACATAGGTGCCTGGGACCATCTTCAAGGCCTGGGGTCAATCTGCCCTTCATGCAGGTAAAGTGATCTCATTGGCCAATCTAAGTCACATGTCAGTGTGGGGATAGTTCTACACAACCATGGATTCTGAGAAGGGGTATTCGTTGAGGGTGGTTAACGTGATAATCTATCTTGATAGTCTATGCAACATTTCCGGAGAAGGCAATGGTGATCCGCTCCAGTACTCTTGCCTGGAAAATCCCTTGGACAGAGGAGCCTGACAGGCTGCAGTCCATGGGGTCACTGAGTTGGACACGACTGAATGACTTCACTTTCACTTTTCACTTTCATGCAGTGGAGAAGGAAACGGCCACCCACTCGTGTTCTTGCCTGGAGAATCTCAGGGACAGGGGAGCCTGGTGGGCTACCATCTATGGGTTCACGCAAAGTCGGACACAACTGAAGTGACTCAGCAGCAGCAGCATGCAACATTTCAAAAATTTATAACTGTGGGTTCACCGAATTGTAGAGTGATGATGATGAAGATGCTGATAGTAATCATAATACTATTTTAAATAATGCACACCATTTTATTTAGTATTTATTAAGTCCAGGGACTTAAGTGATACAACAAGGAATTTGATCTTACCAGCAGCTCTGCCAGGTCAGCACCATCCCCGGCTTATGGATGAGGAAATCAAGGCTCAGGAAAGGTGAGATACATTTCTCTAAGTGCATCTTGTGGCTGCAAGTGGGAGAGGCAGGGCCTGAATCTGGCCAGGAGATCTCGGGACAAAGCTAAATCACATTTCCAAAGCCAGTCCTTAGACTTATTCAAGTGTAAGCAGCTTTCACTAAACAGAAGTTTGATGAGCCGAGCAGGAGTGAATCAGAAACACGAGGCTGATGTTTGTCTTCATCTGCAAGGGGGTTTGGCAGTCTCCAGGCTCCCTTGGCAAGCAGGATTCGGGCGCTGCCAAAACCTGGAGTTCTGGTGTGATAGCGTGACCCTTCCGGTCAGGCCAGGCCTCCCGCCCGCCTTCCTGCTGTTCACATCAGAGTCTCTGCCTCTCATGGCCTCTCCTGCTGCTTCACCCTTGAGCCCCGAGGACAGAGAGGCAGGAGGTGTCTCTGTGACCACATCATGTGTGGGGGAAAAATGACACAGAGCGCTCTTTCCTGGAGCGTGGTCAATGCAGCAGTACCCCCGGGCGCCAGGAAACCCAAGCCTTGGAAACTGTGGCTGCAGGTTCCATCCCCAGGTTGTGGGTTAAGATGCTCAGATGGAGGAGGACTGCGGTCCAACAGGAGGGGGGGCTCACCAGGCAGACAGGCAGGTGGACCTCCCCTGATTTCTCTAAGTTCCCTTTTCAGGCTGAAAAAGTTTGGAATTGATCTGGTTAATCAGGCTTTTTTTTTTTTTGTAATTGCAAAGCTTCTCAGAACTTTTGCTCTTTTGATGAGACTGCCCAAATTCTGGAGCAAGACTGGAATAGATTCAAGGTCATCGGACAGAGGAGCATTTTCTTGGGTGTTTCGTGGGACTGCTGTGCTGCGGGAGGAACTCAAAGGATGCTGTTTTAAGTGCGTTTGCCCTGAAAGTGCCAGAACACAAGCTCCATGACTCCAGAGATCTCATCTGTTTTTATTCATATCCCTGGAGTCCAGCACCGTGTCTGGCTCAAGATATGTGGCCAATAAGTAGTGGATAAATAAACAAATGAAGAAAAAAATACAGGGCACTCCCTGCTATCTTTTTTTCTTCCTGTTTCCTTCTTTCTCTTCCTCCATCTCTACTTCTTTCCCTCTCCCCATCTTCCTTCTTTCCTCCTCCCTCCTTTCCTTCTTTCCTTCCAAGAATTTACTAGGACAGACACTATCCTAACTCCTAGGGATGCTTTAGTGAACCAGCACAGGTCTGCTGTGTGGTAACTAATGACTGTTTTGGATTGCATGTGATGGACCACTTTTGCACCAGCAGCTGGATAAAGGTGAGAGGCTGAGGGCTGCCCAGGCCCCTGGAGGACCAGAGAGAAGCCCGCTTAGAGAAGGCTGGCTACCTGTTTGTCCTGGAGAGCCCTGACTTGCCCCCTTTAATATCCCTTAACATGTTATTGTCCTGAAGATCCCAGATACCCCAGGCCTGGCAAAGCAGGCCCCTAGACCTCACTTCCCCTTGCTGCTACTGCTGCTGAAGCCAAGGCTGGCCTGTGAACTCTGGGAGAGCAGAACCATGTCGAACTTGCTCACCAGGGTACTTCCAGTACCTGGCAGGGACCTGGCAGTAATGACTATTGGACGAATGAAACTTGGGGGCAAAGCTCACTGAAGACATAAGTCCACATCCAGAGGGGAGAATGAAAAAAAGAAAAGGCTGACGTTCTGGGAGGTTCCAGAGTTCTTGGTCATGGTTCTGGCTCGGAGACTTGGGATGTCCCTCCGATAAGGGCTGCAGAAGGTCCCTGCTGACCTCCCTTACTCATTCCTGAGGCTGCAGCTTGGTCAGCGCGTCTTCTCCCAGTATGACCAGCTTGTCTTGGCCCACAGATATCTCTTGGCCCCATAGAGAGCTATGCAGTTCCCCTGCAAGGAAAAGCAAGGTTCTTGTCTCTGAGGGGAGGAAGCCTGTGTGGCTTTCAGGTACAACTAACTCCCAGTTAGCTGAATGTTCCAGGTCTCAGAGACTCGTGGGGACTCCCTGGAACCCTCCGAATCTCATGTTGGCCCTCAGTGCCTGCGCTTGGTAGTGACAGTGGTTGGTTCCATCAAATGATGGAGCGAAGTCCCCTTGCTGGATTCAGGCCATGGATCTGAAACCTGGGGGAGGTCAACATTGTTAACACGAGCGAGGAAACCAGCTTCAGATCAATATGGAGACTGTGAGGAACTGGGAGTCTGGGCTCCCCCACAATATGCAGGGCTCTGGGCTTCTCCCTGTGCTTGTGCCTCAGGCAGTCCTGCAAGGCAGAAGTTGCCACTCCATTTCACAGATGAGAAAACTGAGTCTCAGTGCACAAAAGTGACACACCCAAGTCCAAGTTGCTGAAATGGGATTTGAAATCAGGTGAGGAGAATCTGAAGCCCAGGTGATTTTCCGGCAGTCCTCTGACTCCTGTTACCAGGAAGGTGCCGTCCAAGATGACTTCCCTCCTTTGGTGATGGAAGGGGGAGGCCCCGGGGAGAGATGGGAAGTTGTGACCGAAGGCCTGTGGAGTGGGAAAGAGAAGGAAAGTTACTCCTTCATTCATTCAAATAAAGAACCCCCCTCCTCTGGGCTAAATGCTGGGGTTCCAGCAGAAGGAAACCCAACCACTGATGTAATTCAGTCGTTAAGTGAGAGATTTTTCAAATATTACACAAATTGCACCTGTGAGCAGTGCTCTGAAGAAGTACAAGGTGCAAAGAGATATTCGGAGAGGGCTCTGGCATGGTTAAGGAGGTCAAAGTGGCTTTTCTGAAGAGCGAATGTGTCAGCTGAGATCTCAAACATGAGTGCGTGTGGCCTAGATAGCTTCAGTCATGTCCAACTCCATGTGACCCTTTGGACTGTAGCCCGCCAGGTTCCTCTGTCCATGGGATTTTTCAGGCAAAAATACTGGAGTGGGTTGTCTTGCCCTCCTCCAGGGGAACTTCCTGATCCAGGGATCGAACCTGCATCTGTTATGTCTGCTGCGATGACAGGCGGGTTCTTTACCACTAGTGCCACCTGGGAAGCCCCTCAAACAGGAGTATGAGCTAGCAAAGTGATAGTGGAGGTTGAAGGAGAGGAACAAGAAACATTCCCAAGAGAGTAGAAAGCATATGCAAAGGTCCTGGGGCCAAAGAGATGCTGGTGATCTCTGGAGAACAGAGAGCAAAGGGCTGGGAGTTTTCTTGAAGTTGGAGCACAGGAAGCCAGGAGATGGCTTAAGCAAAGGAGAAGACGTGATTGTTTTTGAATTTGGAAAATGCTTTCCTGACGATGCTTTCTCTTCACTTCTGGGAGTAACTTGGCAAAAAGAGGCTGGAAGCTCATTGGCAAGTCAATGCCTCTTGCCAGGCTTCAGTTTCCCCTTCTAGAGTGAGTCTGAATTAAATGATTGACTATTTCCATTTAGTTTAGATGCTTTGTGGCTCTTCCTGCCTCTCAGTAGGACACTCAGTCCCAAGGCAAAGAAATTCTCTGTCTTTCTCCATCTTGCTCTTGTACCGACTAACACAAGCACTTGGAATTGAGTTCCCCTGTGTATGGGCACCCCTATCTGGGAATACCTACAAAGGGGACGGCAGCCGCCAACTTGGGAGAGTCACACAGGGAGATCTATTAATCCTGAGCCTTTGGATGCTGTGATACAGGGAGTCTGCTGCTTGGCATCCTCTGCATGTGGGCAAAGGAGGAATGTAAGAGGATGTTATTTTAACATTGTTTACAAATAGTGAAAAAAATCAGAGCCAATTGAAAAGTCCACACCGTGGCAAGTGTTAAAAATTATGGCACATCCATAGTAAGGAATGTTAGGTAGCCATCAAAAAAAAAAAAAAGAAAAGAAAAAGAAAAGTGGAACCTCTATGTAACAAGATAGTGAAAAAGCAATTGTAGAAAGATATATACGGTCTGAAAATACATATGGGAAAGCCCCTGATATCCAGCTTTTCCCATAAGCTTCAGTGTAATATTGGGTAGCTCAAAAAGTTTGTTTGAGCTTTCCCATAACATCGTACAGAGAAACCCAAACGAACTTTTTGGCCAACCCAGTACATACACACCATTCAAAACTCAGATCTGAAAGAAATATTTCATGAATAACCCCTGGCTAGGAACTCACAATTAGAGGTGAACTCTGTCAAGGGGCATTCTTCCTTTCTTAGTAACAATCTAACATTTTTAAAAAGAAGAAAACATCTGTATACTTCTTAGATAACTTAAAATTAATTAAAAAATAAGACTGAGTCCTTGAAGATACTCTGGAAGATATTGACCAGGTTTATTGCTGCAGAGGGTGTGATGAAGTACAGAGTAGTTTCTGATTTCTGTTTTGCTATATTTAATCATCTTTACATTTTTCATATTGACAATATATTTATATATTTGTGGTGCAAGGAAAAGGAAGTGGTTGCTTCAATTTGGTTCTTCTGCAAGTGATCTCAGCAGCTAGGAGCTCTCAGGGGGAACTGAGGCCCAGGGGGGCCATGTGACTGCAGGCCAGGGTGCAGTGAGTCAGTGGGTGAGGGAGAAAATGCCACCTCCGGTGCCTGCCCGGGTCACGTGACGCCAGAGCACAGCAAACTGGCTTGTTTTGCAATCCAGGCAGGTCCTATAACCACAAGCCTGCTGGCTGGCCCCATGCAGTGGGGGGAGATGATGCCAGCCCTCTTCCCTCGAATGACTCATGCTTCTTCCCGCAATAGCTGGGGGAGGATGTGGAGAAGTTGGGCTCCGGGGCAGAGGCTACAGCCCATAGGTCTTGCCAGGCTGGGTTATGGGCCTCAGGGCCCTTTGGGGGAAGTCCCCACGGGGCTGCTGCTTACATATGTAGATGAACACAACCGTGGACTTTTGTTTCAGACCACCCCATCAGCGCCTGTGTGGTAATGGTGAGGAGCTGGGGCTTTTGAAGGCTTCCGTCAAACACTGAGTGCCTATTATGATCAGGGCAGTGCGGTCTTGCATCATGATAACATCTAAGGCAGGGCTTGCTGGCCCCATTACACAGATGCAGGTGAGTGACTTGTCCAAGGTCTAGGATCCAAGCTGGTAAGTGGCTGAAATGGAATTGGAAATCAGGTATGTCTGGAATCCAAGGCCTGGATGGCTTTCACTGTACTCAGGTGGCTTCTTTTAGTTAGCAAGGTGTGTACTCCCAGAAGCGTGCCCGTGGAGTCCACTTCTCACAGGCCACGCTCTCAGGTTTACTGGTGGAAGGGGAAGGTGCTCCGAGATGGCAGCGAGGCCAGCACACACCGTTTCTGGGCGCTTCTCTGCCATGTCTGGATTGAATACTGTGCATTCACATGCATCTCAGTCCCCTCAACAGCTGGTAAAACCTCTGTCCTAGCTTTGCACAGAGGCTGAAGGAGTGAAATGATTATCGAAAGTCACAGTCAGCAGAGGAGGCAGGGTTCGATCCCAGGTTTCCGGAACTTAACACTCTGTGGTCAGTCACAAGCCTTTTTAACCTGCAGGCACCCATCGTGAGGCCCATCTCTCAGCTCTCCTTTCACTCTTTTGTCCAGCCTGGTCCACGAGGCAAGATCTCATTCATCCTTCAGTACCCCAGGAGCATCACCTCCTCCATGAAGCCTTCCTAGCTCTGCAGAGAAGGATTCCCAGTATCCCTCCATGGCTTTCTTCCACAGGTGTCTTTACTGACACACACCAACTGGCTTTGTGACTCTTCCTACTTGTTTATTTAGGGGACTGTGAGCTGCTCTAGGGTAAAGATAATATGATGGTTAATTTTATGTGCCAACTTGACTGGACTAAAGGATGCCCAGAGAGCCAGTAAAATATTTCTGGATATATCTGTGATGGTGCCGCTAGAGAAGATTAGCATTTGAATCAGTGGACTGAGTAAAGGAGATCAGCCTCATCATTGCAGATGGGCAACATTCAACTCACTGAGGGCCCCGAATGGGGCACAAAGACAGGAATCTGCTCTCTTTGCTTGAGCTGGATGTCCATCTTCCCCTGCCTCTTAGAGCTTCAGGTTCTTGAAACTTCCAACTTGAACTGGAACTACTCAGGCCTTTGGCCTCAGACTGAATCACACTGCCAGCTTTCCTGGTTCTTCAGCTTCTAGTGGGCATATTGTAGGACTTGTTGGCCTCCATAATTATATGAGCCAGTTCTTACAATAAGTCCCCTCTAGTCCATATATAGCCATGTATCTTATTGGTTCTGTTTCTCTGGAGAACTCTTGACTGATACAGGTCATCATCACTTTCATCAGTTATTTTTAAAATCCTTTGATCATGTTTTACCATCCATAGGATCTAGGTTTGAATCCCAACTAGTCTGGGTGATGTTGGGTCAATTCCTTGACTTCTCTCAGATGTATGTGTAAAAAATGGAGATTCTAATGTCTATTTCTCAGTGATGTTGAATGATTAAGTGAAATATTTATGTAAGGTGCTGAGCGTAGTGCCTGAGGCACAAAGCGCATTAAAACCATTAACCTGGCATCAGGCTCTTGCCAATATGGCTGCCCTGATGCCACTGAGGACAGGACTAGAAGCTTTGACTGCTACCCATGATTTATAGCTCCGTCTGCTGCATATATCATTTTTCATTCTTCAGAAAGTGGTGATTAACACTCACATCTACAGATGAAGAAAATGGGTAAGCAGATGAGCTGAGCAAAAATCTATAAACAAAAATTTGCATATAAAGGAATGTAGAGAGTAATCAAGCACTTAAAACATGTTCATTTGTAATTCTGACCAAGGAAATTAGCATGAATTATATCTACCACCTAAGAAAAAAAGAATGGTCTTATTAATGCCCACTGCTGGTGAGACTGGGTTGAAAATTCTCTTGAATAACAATAGTTATAAGCAGAAGATGTTTGTTGCCTATATGGGTGCTGAGTCCCATCTGACTCTGCGACCCCACCGACTATAGCCCATCAGGTTCCTCTGTCCATGGGATTTTCTCTAGAAGAATGTCGGAGTGGGCTGCCTTTCCCTTCTCCAGGGATCAAACCTGCATCTCCTGTTGTCTCCATGACCAACCCCCGAAGTGTTTGTCAGCAGGGGCTGATCTTGAGAGCATTTTCTAAAGAGGCAAAAACTCTGCCTGGGAAGGGAGGCTGCATTAGTCCTATGGGGCTGATNATATATAGCCATGTATCTTATTGGTTCTGTTTCTCTGGAGAACTCTTGACTGATACAGGTCATCATCACTTTCATCAGTTATTTTTAAAATCCTTTGATCATGTTTTACCATCCATAGGATCTAGGTTTGAATCCCAACTAGTCTGGGTGATGTTGGGTCAATTCCTTGACTTCTCTCAGATGTATGTGTAAAAAATGGAGATTCTAATGTCTATTTCTCAGTGATGTTGAATGATTAAGTGAAATATTTATGTAAGGTGCTGAGCGTAGTGCCTGAGGCACAAAGCGCATTAAAACCATTAACCTGGCATCAGGCTCTTGCCAGTATGGCTGCCCTGATGCCACTGAGGACAGGACTAGAAGCTTTGACTGCTACCCATGATTTATAGCTCCGTCTGCTGCATATATCATTTTTCATTCTTCAGAAAGTGGTGATTAACACTCACATCTACAGATGAAGAAAATGGGTAAGCAGATGAGCTGAGCAAAAATCTATAAACAAAAATTTGCATATAAAGGAATGTAGAGAGTAATCAAGCACTTAAAACATGTTCATTTGTAATTCTGACCAAGGAAATTAGCATGAATTATATCTACCACCTAAGAAAAAAAGAATGGTCTTATTAATGCCCACTGCTGGTGAGACTGGGTTGAAAATTCTCTTGAATAACAATAGTTATAAGCAGAAGATGTTTGTTGCCTATATGGGTGCTGAGTCCCATCTGACTCTGCGACCCCACCGACTATAGCCCATCAGGTTCCTCTGTCCATGGGATTTTCTCTAGAAGAATGTCGGAGTGGGCTGCCTTTCCCTTCTCCAGGGATCAAACCTGCATCTCCTGTTGTCTCCATGACCAACCCCCGAAGTGTTTGTCAGCAGGGGCTGATCTTGAGAGCATTTTCTAAAGAGGCAAAAACTCTGCCTGGGAAGGGAGGCTGCATTAGTCCTATGGGGCTGATGAAGCCCCATTAACTTAGGAACTTAACCTGAGAAACCCATATGGACATCTTGTATTTTTTTCCCACAGGACTACTTTCAACTTCAGACAAAGCTAAGTCATGGATAGAACCATTTCTGTCTGAAAGGAATTCCAGAGGGGCCCTTAAAACAGGGCTGGAAGGCTCCCCCCACCCCTCTCCCAGGGTCCTCTTGGGCCTGCTGACTCCTAGGGGGAGCCTCGGGTGCAGGATCTTCCCTCTGCATTCACTCCCATCTCTTTCACTGGAGGTCTCCACCTTTGCTCAGCTGCTGAGGAAGAGTTTGTGTTCCAGATCAGCACTCAGTCCTGTCACAAATCATGCTCATTCAACCTGGGTAACTTAAGCATCCAGAGAGGAGTTCTTGGGAATGACTTGCCCTCACTGTCATCCATCCATCCTCCCATCTCTCTTTCCATCCATCCATTCATCTACCCATCCATCCATCTGTTCCTCAACTGTGAAGTGGCATCTACTACTCTATACCAAACATTATTCCAGATCCTGAAGATACGGCAAGACAATAGTGGCCCTAGCAGTGGATAATACACACGAATAATAAAAAGCCACGAAGTCCTATAAAGGAAATCAACTGGCTGTTCTTTTCTAACGGAGAACGACAGGCAGGAGTGAGTAGAACGGACCTCCAGTTGCATGGCCGCCGAAGACCTGATAACATCTCAGGTCAGCAAAGGCCAGGAAGAGGAGAAGAGGCCAGAGATGCAAGAAGCTGGGGGAAGATTCTTCCAGGCAGGGCTCAAAAATCCAAGGCAGGAGCTGGGTGCCAGGGCCGGGGGTGGGGTGCAGGGAGCTCTGTGCAGCCGGCCTTGCTTCTCTCACCCCTCTTTTTTCTCTGTTTCTGCTTCCTCTCTCTCTCTCCCATCTCAGGAAACCGTCCATAATTTGGCTCTTGATTTACTGAGTCTGAGTCTGGCTCGGGTTTTCTTTCCCCCTAACTCTATCAGTCTCCCTAACTCTGAGTAACTTTTCTCAGCCTTTGTCGTTCCTCCAGCTCGCTTCTGTTTCCTTATGCCTTTGCCTCTCTCTCTCTCTCTTTATCATTCTGTCTCCATCTAACTTTGGCTTCGTCTCTTTCCGAGTGCTTTCCGCTCTTCTGCTGATGTCTCTTGTGTTCCTGAGCCGAGGCCACTGGGCAGACCATCTGATTGATATTGTTACTGACAGCTAAAGCCGTGAAATCATTCCCACAGTACATCTCTGGGAGGTGTTAAGCCGGTGGTGTTTTGTCTGTACCCGAGAAAGACAGGGGTTTTTAAACAAATATATACATTCTCAGAAATCCCAGCAATTGTATTTCTCCATGGATCCATCATGGTGTTGAGTTAGTATAAAAGCTTCCCTGATGCCTGCAGGGGGTTTACAGGCTGAGCGGCTGTGCAGGGGAGGGTGAGGAGAGGGAGAAAATGGTTCCAGAGGGCCAACCGGGAGCCTGTGCTCCAAGGACCTGACAAAGGGGTTCATCTCTAGAAGGGAGAGAGATTGCTTCTCACTGAGGGCGTCAGAGGAAGCCTCACAGTACCCCAGTGTCACCTCCTCTGTGAAGCCCTTGTGACCACTTCTGCCACGGAGAAGTGACAGCTGACTTAAGTCTTTACTGTGTTGGAATGCTCTAGTTTGCCACCAGAAATCTGGAGGGTTTTTATTTGCCTAGAAATTCCTCTTCCCCACTGGACTATGAACTTCACGGAAGCTTAGCTTCACAGCCTCAGTGGGCATCCCACAGCCTGTGTCTTGCCTGGCTGAGCCAGTTTCCAGTGAAAGGCTCATTGTGGGCGGGGTGGGGGGGGAGGTCTATGCAACTAGCACATGGTAGATATGACACTTAGTAGAGGAAAGTGCCTCACTCTCTTTATCTCTAAAATAAGGGTATCAGTGACACAGTGCAGTGAAGTGCTTAGAGCGCTGCGGTCAACCTTCAGTAGCATGAGCTCTCTTTACTCCCATCACCGTGCTCTTTGTCATCCCCTGCTTCAACTCTTCACGGCTGAGTGCCATGCGGTTAACTGGCTACAGGAATCCTGGCTCTCTTCATTATGAATGGATAAGAAATGATGACTTGGGGTGCAGAAAATTAGTTTTGACCTGTGTGAACATTTGTATTCTCCCAAATATTCTCTTTCACACTCTGAGTCTCTACTCAGTGATATTTGAAGAAATCAGGGATGGGATGCAAAGAAATCAGGGATGCTTGGATGTAAAGGAATGGTAGTTCTTCTCTCTGTCTGCTTTGTTTGGAAGGACTTCTCTGCTATCAGGCTCCTCCCTTAGCTCCAGGCTGACCCAGGGCCAGATTCCCAGCCCTCACAGGCCTTGGGCAGAGCCAGACAAACCCCTTTCAGGTTGCCATAGCTGCTCAGTCCTCATTCCATCTGATCATTTGACACAGTGTTTTGCGATAGTTGGTAGAATGTTTTTTTTGATCACTTGTCTCTGAGCTTTAGCTATAAAACAGTGAAAATTATTACTAAATAAATAATGATTATTTGTATAGATTTCACTTATTTATTTTTTACTTTTAAAAATGTGGCTATTAGAAAATTAAAAAAATTTTTTTTAACTTTATTTTACTTTACAATACTGTATTGGTTTTGCCATACATCAACATGAATCCGCCACGGGTGTAAATGAGTTCGGCTCCCATTATAGTTCTTTTGGGGGCTTCCCCGGTGGCTCTGCAGTAAAGAATCTATCTGCCTGCAATGTAGGAGACACAGGTTTGATCCCTGGGTTAGGAGGATCCCCTGGGGGATGGCATGGTAACCAACCCCAGTATTCTTGCCAGGAAAAATCCTATGAACAAAGGAGCCTGGTGGGCTATGGTCCGTAGTGTTGCAAAGAGTTGGATTGCACTGAAGCAAATGACCACGCACGCATAGTTCTTTCAGACAGGGCTGCTTTAGAACATGGTAACGAATCTGCTTAGCTCAAGTGAGCAATACATGTGGAAGGAATAGACAGATGAGTAAATGAAGAATAGAAATTAATGAAGGGATGTATAAATGAATTAAAGCATAAATGAATAAATAGCAAATGAACAGATGGAAACAGATGAATGGGTAGATACAGCAATAAATGAATAGATGAATAGGAGGATGGGTGGATGCGGTGAGTGGGCAGAAGAAGAAGAGAAAGAATAAGTAGAACTGGTAGTGAAACGAACAAAAGGCTAGAGAGAAAAGATGACTGGTCAGTAGATGAATAAAGGATCAAAAAGATGAATTAAGTAAGTAGTTGAGTACAAATACAAATACATACAGAATGCCTGAGTACAGGATAGATGCCTGAAGATACCAGGATTTGACTTTGACAAAAAGACGTATTCTTCTTCCTGGGATCACGGAATTTAAGCCTTTGACCAAGAAGAAAGGTTTACCCTTGCTCTTGTGGAATTTATTATTTTAATTGTTAGCCATCATCAGAGGTTATTGGAATTTTTTTCCCCTTGGACAGTTTATCACTTGTAAATAATTTGTCACATCGCTATAATTCTATCCAGATCCTTAACTTTCTCATCATGCATCTTTTATGGGGTCTCCGTTAAAGAAGCACCATAATTACGTGCCAAGGGTCCCAGTAAATTTTACCAGGCCATAAAATATTATACTTTAATTATTTGGAAAGGGAAGAAAGGCNAAAGATGACTGGTCAGTAGATGAATAAAGGATCAAAAAGATGAATTAAGTAAGTACTTGAGTACAAATACAAATACATACAGAATGCCTGAGTATAGGATAGATGCCTGAAGATACCAGGATTTGACTTTGACAAAAAGACGTATTCTTCTTCCTGGGATCACGGAATTTAAGCCTTTGACCAAGAAGAAAGGTTTACCCTTGCTCTTGTGGAATTTATTATTTTAATTGTTAGCCATCATCAGAGGTTATTGGAATTTTTTTCCCCTTGGACAGTTTATCACTTGTAAATAATTTGTCACATCGCTATAATTCTATCCAGATCCTTAACTTTCTCATCATGCATCTTTTATGGGGTCTCCGTTAAAGAAGCACCATAATTACGTGCCAAGGGTCCCAGTAAATTTTACCAGGCCATAAAATATTATACTTTAATTATTTGGAAAGGGAAGAAAGGCAAATGTTCCCTCTGCAAGACTGATGATCAATACTACAGGGCTCTGGGTGGCACAGGCAGCTTTAGACATGTTCCTCTTAACTGGGGTCCCTCCCAGAGGGCTGCCACCTGCCTCCGCAGCATCTCTACAGAGCGGGGCCCTCTGTGTGCTGATGCCTCTGCTTTGATTCTCTGGCAGAGGTTGGGCCATGATAAACTCATAAGCATGCATCCTTGAAATGATCTCATTATGCCCACCAACTCCAGTGGGTGGGTTGGGAAGTTTAGTTCAGTTCAGTCACTCAGTTGTGTCTGACTCTTTGTGATCCATGCACTGCAGCAAGGCAGGCTTCCCTGTCCATCACCAACTCCCAGACTTTACTCAGACTCATGTCCATTGAGTCGGTGATGCCATCCAACCATCTCATCCTCTGTCATCCCCTTCTCCTCCTGCCTTCAATCTTTCCCAGAATCAGGGCCTTTTCAAATGAGTCAGTTCTTCACATCAGGTAGCCGAAGTACTGGAGTTTTAGCTTCAGCATCAGTCCTTCCAATGAATATTCAAGACTGATTTCTTTTAGGACTGACTGGTTGGATCTCTTTGCAGTCCAAGGGACTCTCAAGAGTCTTCTCACAACACCACAGTTCAAAAGCATCAGTCCTTTAGTGCTCAGCTTTCTTTATAGTCCAACTCTCACACCCATGCATGACTACTAGAAAAACTGTAACTTTGACTAGATGGAGCTTTGTTTGCAAAGTAATGTCTCTGTTTTTTAATATGCTGTCTAGGTTGGTCATAACTTTTCTTCCAAGGAGTGTGGTTGGGAAAAATGCTCTCACTTTATAGATGAGGAAACTTAGATCCAAGCAATTAGAGATGGGGCTGTAACTGGCTTCTATTAACTCCATGGTAGTTTTTTTTTCCCCCTCATTGTGCCACATCTGGTCTTATGAGCTCAAACCATCACACATACATGTACTCGGTGGGTTAGGGCTGCGATATTGTCAAAGGTTTCAAAATAGAAATGTGGTGGCCCCAGATTTTTGCATCCAACATTTTATTCATCGAAATAAATATTTTAGCTGGGCTCCCACTATGAGCCAGACCCTGGTGCTGGAATGAAGCTATAAGTGACATCCAGGATCCTCTGGGACTTGCGGCCCCACTGGGGAGATGGACACTGGTCCAGTCCTTCCATAGACCATAGACCATAGACCATAGACCATGGAGGTTGACCTGTGGTAAGTGCTAAGAATGAGGGGATTTATGAGACTTTGAAAGCTTAAAGCCAGGATCTTTTAATGAGTTGGGAAGTCAGAGAAGGCTTTCCTGAGGGAATAAGTGATCTGAGATCTGAAGGATGAGTAGGAGTTAATTAGGTAAATGGGGAAGATATTCTAGGTTGCTGAGTTATGACTGACTCTTCGAGACCTCGTGAACTGCAGCATGCTAGGCTCCTCTGTCCTCCACTATCTCCCAGAGTTTGCTCAAATTGATCTTCATTGAGTCAGTGATGCTGGCTAACCATCTTATCCTCTGCCGCCCCTTTCTCCTTTTGCCTTCAATCTTTCCCAGCATCAGGGTCTTTTCCAATGAGTCTGCTCTTTGCCTCAGGTGGCCGAAGTATTAGAGCTTCAGCTTCAACAACTGTCCTTCCAATGAATATTTAGAAACTGACTAGTTGATTCCAAGTATAGTGAAGAGCATATGCAAAGGGACTGTGCTAGGAAAGCCTGGAAAGTAATCCAGGGCAGCCAGAGCAGAGTTACTGATGAGAGATTGTGAGCTGAGGCTGGAGAGATATCAGGAACCGCATCACATGAGGCCTATTGGCCCATGTCAAGTCTTTTGGTTTTTATCCTAAGAGCACTGATTATTCAGGCAAAGGTTTAAATGAGGAAAAAGAGATGTTTTAAAAGGTTGTACAGACAAAGGAAGATTTTGTCCAGGAGAAGGGAGGAGTGATCTTGTGCTTGGACGGATGTCAGGAGATGAGTTTCTCTAAGCGCAGGAGTACGAAGAAGAGGAAGGCAGGGGAGGATGATTAATCTCTGCTCATCCCTCTGGCCTTGGCTTTAATGTCATTTCCTTGGGGAGACCTCCCCTGACCCCTTGTTGGGTCAGGTCCCCCGCCCCAGTTGGTGGTCCCCACCCTCCACTTCCCCTTTCATAATGCACAACACTATTGCTGCCATGTCTTACTTAACGGTCTCTTCCCTTCACTGGATGTGGGATCCATCCACAAGGGTCGGGGCTGGGAGTGTCCTGATCACTTTTAGTTACCAGACCCTCAGACCTGGCATGTAGCTGGCAGGCAATACCCAGGGCCGAATGAGCAAATGCATGAATGGGGCACCCAGGAGACAAACGTTATCAGGGGCACATTTCCTCCAGACTCTTCCCCACCACTGCCCTTCCCTGGCCCTCCCTCTCCTCCTCCCCTGCCTACTTCCTTTATTTATCCTAAAGCTGAACGCCTCTAATATTCCCACCCAGGGGATCTCACCTGAAAGAAATGATGGACACATGGGAAAATTACTTAGCTCTGGATCCAAAATATCAATTTTGCCCAGAAAATGTTGCAATCGTATGTTCATTGTACAGATGAACTACTTTGATTCAAGAGAGAAGGTGACTTGGTCAAGACTGATGAGAAGGAAGATGATAGTGCAATTTACAAAACTTCTCCATGTCATCCCTTTAGGGTGACTCATTTTGTTACTAGGTTTGCTGCTGATTAACTCAGGGTGAACACTTTTTGGTGAACCCTGTGGTTATGAAGCTGGTGAAATCCCTAGCCAACTTTTTTTGCCTGAAGAAAGTTGTATTTACATCAATAATAATAATACTTGTGCTAAGAGCAAGCATCCATGCCAGGAAGCTTCCCTGTCCTTTGCAGCAGGGAGTCTATAGTCCACGGCCCACAGACCAAATCTTGTTTTTGTAAAAGAGGTTTTATTGGAGTACAGCTATGCCAGTTTGTTTATATATCTGCTTTCTTGCTGCCCTGGCAGAATTGAATAATTGTGACAAAAACCATATAGTCTTCAAAGTCTGAAATGGTCACCACTGGCTTCTCATAAGTGAAATAGCTAATCCCTAACCCTAACCCTAACCCTAATTGAGACTGGATGGTGGATGGCAGATTTTCTGCATTTTACAGATAATGAAACTGAGGCTCACAGAGGACAAGTAAATTCCGTGAGGCTTTATGGAGACCAGAATCCAGAGATTCTGTCTTCAAAACTGTTTTCCTGGTGTGCTCTCCTGGAAGTCACAATGTCACTCTGACCTTGAAGGAGAAGGCAGAAGACTTGTTCTTAATAGAGTCCAGAATTCCAAAAATGGAATGCTCCAGCATTATTTTCTTTGAGGGGCAAACACTCTGATTTATAATTACATAAAAATACCTCCCAACTGATAACTTGAAAACAGTAACCGTTGTTTCCTTCGCTTCCAAACGAACAACCGGAGCAGGATTTGGAAGGAACAGAAGTTCTCTGCACAGCATCAGCTAGTGGCTCCAGTGGAGCTGAGTATTTAATTCAAAGATGACTCACACCCAACTAGCAAGTTGATTCTGACTCTTGGTTTCTCTTCACAGGAGCCTCTCCGCAGTGTGTCTTGGGCTTGCTCACAGCATGGTGACTGACTTCTAAGAGTGAGCATGCTAAGAGGCAGAAGGGGAGATGTGCCAACTTCTTAAAGCCCAGACCTAGAAACTGTTCCAGGGAACTGCTCCTGTGTGCTATTGGTCTGCTTAGAGTCAAGGAAGGCAGCAGAGATCTCATCTCCTAATCGGAGAAGAGCCAGAGAGTTTGGGGGGACATATTTAAAAAACCTCCAGCTCCTAAATTAGAAGCTTGGGATTAACATATACACATTACCATATAATGAAATAATCAACAAGGACCTACTGCATAGCACAGGGAACTCTACTCAATATTCTGTGATAATCTGTATGGGAAAAAAAATCTGAAAAAGAGTAGATATATGTTATGTATAACCAAACCACTTTGCTGTACACGTGTGACTAACACAGCATTGTAAATCAACTACATTCCAATAGAAAATAAAAATTAAATTAAAAAGATTATGGCACAAGGAACTATATCAATATCCTGTTATAAACCATAATGGAACAGAATATGAAAAAGAGTGTATATGTGTGTGTGTGTGTGTGTGTGTGTGTGTGTGTGTAACTGAGCCACTTTGTTGTATAGCAGTGATTAATACAACATTGTAAATTAGCTATACTTGGGTAAAAAATTAAAAAATAGGAAATTAAAAAAAATTTTATTTTTTATTCGGCTGTGCTGGGTCTTCATTGCTGCTCAGCTTTTCTCTAGTTGTGGAGAGTAGGGACGACTTTCTAGTTGCAGAGCATGGGTTTCTCATTGTGGTGGCTTCTCTTATTGGGGAGCACAGGCTCTAGAGAGTGTGGGCTTCAGTTCTGTGGTGCTAGGGCTCAGTAACCGAAGCTTCCAGACTCTGGAGCACAGGTTCAATATTTGTGGTGCAAGGGCTCAGGTGTTCCATGGTATGTGGGATCTTCCCAGACCAGGGATCGAACCTGTGTCTCCTGCATTGGCAGACATTTCTTTCTTTCTTTCTTTCTTTCTTTTTTCTTTTTTTTTTTTTTTACCACTGAGCCACCAGGAAAGCCCCAAAATAGGAGATGGCATTTGTGAGTGGAGGGACCAGAGGCTGTAAAGACAGGTCGTGATCTAGAGTTTGAGAAGCCTGAGGTGCAGTCAGCTATTTGGTGTGTCTGGAGCATAGCTGGGGTGGAGGCGGTCCAGTGGGTCCTGGCTGGGAAGGGACTTGCATCACAGGGGCTTGGATCTTCCCTCACAGGTACTGGGGCTCCTTCTGAATGTTGACATGCGCAAGGGGAGGAATGTTAGATATGGCCAGCACCAGCCATCTTGAGCTTGGGCCCTTGGTAGTTTGATGCGATCTGTGGACTGAGAGCACCACCCTGGAGTTATACAGAAGTGTGGCATCTGGGATTCCTTGGTGGCTGGAGTGTGTGGAAGTGCCCAGTAGAAGATGTAGCACAGGGGAGAGAGCCACACGCTTCTGGTCCATAATCTCAGACTCCAAGCCTGGCCAACCATCCGGGCATGCCAGGGGCAATAAAGCGAAGGGTCTGGTTTCATTTCACAAACCACACTTGCCCAGAGCTCCTCCCTGTCTTGCAGGGAAGTGACCTTTCTCACATGCTGAGAAGCTGCACATGAGGCTGGCGACCAGGCACCAAAGGATCTTGCAAAACTTCTGATTTTCTCATTGCTGCAGAGGAATGGAAGGGAGAGAGGAAGCAGGGCATCCCTCTTTCCGGCATGGTCTTCAGGGCTTTGCTTGCTTTGGGATCTTAAGACCATGTTTAGGAAGATGCACTTGCCCTGAAGGTCTTTCTTCCTCTCCTTTCCCTTCTCCTCCTTTCGTTCTTGCTCTTCCTCTTGTTCTATTGACTTCCTTGACGCTGCTCCCCTGATAGTGAGACAGTGAATGCATCCAGGCTCTGTTGAACTTGGCAGGAGGGCTGGGCAGATGATGGAGGGCAAAAAGGCAGGAAGTTGGTCTATAGAACTTTCAGAAGCTTCAAAGACATAGAACTTATTGACTGAGGCACCCATGGTGGGGTTTAGACCCATGGGAACAGGGGAGCAAGTCAGGACCCTGCTTGTCTTCTGATTGGCCAGACTTTATCCATCCCTGAATGCTCAGCTCAGAGATGTTTGCACCTTGACATCCCCAGGGCATTCATTTCTGCGGCAGGGGATGACTAACCCTTTCCTGGGAGCAGCCAGGACTCTGCTGTCCTTGAAGAGAGCTTGAGTAATGGGTGCCATTCTGCCTTGTGGCTCAGCCTCCTGAGTGACCCCTGCCACACACTCTCATGATACCCACACATATGCACGCTCCCTTGCACACCCACTGCATGAGTACGATGCTTTTCACCCATCCACACACTCTCACATACCCTGTAGGTATAGGTACTTGGACTGCGTGGTTCCCTCTTCTCACAGGCACGTCGCACCCACCATTTCCAGCAGGGAGCTTTATTGCCCATGCTCCCAGGTGTCCGCAGACTTGACATTGGCAGTGATGGAGTGGGCCTTTTGGTGACACTTCCATAAAACCCCATAAATTGCCTCTGTGAGACATCATGTGTGGATTTTTATTTTCCTCAATAAATACATACATTCTTATTTCTTAACAGCTCCAGCCTTGGCCGAGTGCCCAGCCAAGGGGTACACTTTCTGTGTGTCGGACTGGGGTAGGTTGTGGACAGGAGTGGGGACTACTTTCTTGGTTGTTTGAGGCCTAAGACATTCTCTGGAATCTGAGATAAGAGAGGCCTGACTTAAGGGGGAGTTTGGGGAGTCATCTTCTCCAGTGGGAAATCATACCTTTTACCTTGCAAGGCATTCTTATTTTTATCTGTTCACTTATTCCACCCAAATTTAGAGTTTAGGTGGAATAAGCGAATAGATAAATTCTTTGCCTAAACTCTTTTAGGCATGGGCTACTATTAAACCTTGAAGGAGGACATGGCAAGCCACTCCAGTGTTCTTGCCTGGAGAATCCCATGGACAGAGGAGCCTGGCAGGCCACAGTCCGTGCGGTTGCAGAGTTGGACATGACTGAGCATCCACACAGTTTTTCTCAATGTGGAAAGGATAAAAAAATTATGTGATGCTCAAGGCCAGGTAAGTCCTTGGAATCTGCATTTATGAAAATGCTCAGGCTCCCTCTGATGCAGGTGGTTTTGGTCACACTTAGGGAATAAAGGTCTTTTATGATTTTAACTTGGGTCTTGGGGTATAAACCATATTTTACACTTTCTTAAAATAAGGATATCTTGGAAATAATAACTTTGAAGAAGTAAGGAACCGTTCCCAGGGCAAACACTTTTCATGCAGAAACTTGATGAAACTTAAAAGCTTTAAGAACTTTGGTGTTGACCCTCCGGAGAGGCTGGCTGAGGCTGGGCTGTCTGCCACCTTGTATGTCCAGGGCAGCTCATCACCTCTCCTGGCTTTGCTATTAACATGGATTCACTGTTGTCTGCCCCTTCTTAAAAAATAATTCCATTACTTATGAGTTGATAAATCTTTATCCCTTACAAAGTGCTTTGAGGAGGCTGTTGTTATTTCCATTTTATGAACTGAGAAGCAGAGGTGTCAAAGCAGAGTTTCATTGCCAGTGAGTGGTAGAGCCTGAACTATGAATCCAGCTCTCTGACCTCTGGGAAAGCTTGTTTATTGCCCAAATGCTCCTGGTTTTGAGGGGTTAGCAGGCTGTGAGGTTCCAGGGGGCCAGTAGGATGTATGCTAAGGGTCCCAAGGCTACATAGTTCCTGCCCACAAGATCTCATGGAATGGAGGGAAGGCAGAGAAAAAGGAAGTGAAGTCTAGGGTTAGGGATGGGAAGGAAGGATAGGAGGGTCTGTCACTCAGCACTTCTTCATTTTGGGACATCAAATACTATTAACTTGTTGCATGTCTGGAGCAGAGGAGTGGAAGGTGAAACAAAAGAGAAACTGATTCTCTGTGGCTTTTAAAGTTCCCAGTGTGGCAAGAGTGGAAGAGAGGGAGGTATAGAGTTCACACGTTCGCTTTGACTTGATATTCTGGGAAGCCCATTATGAACGAGCCACCAGTCTATGAAAGCCACAGAGAAGAGAAGAGTGTAGGTCATAAGAGGAGCCCCACCAGCTCTGATGCACTTGCTTCTCTCCGTGGGTCCCCCAAATCAGGCTGCCAGTGATTGGGAAGGGGACAGTTCTTGCCTCTGGGGGATGCCCGCTGAGTGGGGTGTCTGAGCAGATGCCAAAACAAATACCAATCACTCAGAGTCTGTGCTCATCTGAGAGGCTTCCAGGAAACACTGGGAGAAATATGATGTCATCCTGACTCTCCTGACCCACCCACACAACCGCCATTTCATTTGCTCACAATGTTGCAGGTTTAACATTATGGCTGGATTCAGGCAGGCAGTTTTTCTGCTGGTCTTACTCAGGGTTGCACCTTCTGCTGTGGTCCTTAGTGGGTCTGCTGGGGACCGGTTGTTCTAGAGAACCTCAGATGGCACGACTTTTCTCTATTCCTTTTCATATAGTCCTTCTTGAAGGAAGGGGTTGCAAAGTCACATGAGAAAGTGGGCGGCGTGGGGGCGTCCCTGGCATTCCGGTGGGTAAGACCTCACCTTCCAGTGCAGAGGGTGCAGTTTCGATCCCTCGTTGGGGAACTAAGATCCCCCATACCTTGCTGCCAAAAAACCAAAACATGAAACAGAAGCGATATTGCAATAAACTCAAGAAAGACTGTAAAAATGGTCCACATCAAAAAAGTCTTAAAAAAAAAAAAGGTTAGATGCACCCAGGAATGGGAGGAGCCATAGCACCCAACTTTGTAAACACTATGCTATAAAATACAGATCATAAGAGGAAAAAAAGAGAATGATATCCAGTGCTGGTAAGGATACAGCGAGATAAACTGTCTTTCATATATATCTGATGGGCCTATTAAAGGTATAATAAAAAAATAATTTGGCAATATATTTCATGAATGGTAAAACAGTGAATGGACTTGCAGCTTTTCTCTACCTTGAAATTTATCCTAAAGAAATAGTCAGAGTTCTATGTATGCAATAATTCTGTGCCAGACTTTTTATGTATAGCATTATTTGTAAATGAAAACTGGACACAATCTAAATGTAAAATATTAGAGGAATTAATGACATCATCTCCATATGATAGAACATTACATAATCTTTAATGTCATGTTTGAGGATACACAATAATTTTGAAAAGTAGGATTCATGACAAAATAATGATAAGAGTAATGGTATTTTGAGATATACACAACAGTTGTAATATGGCATGAAAATAGGGATTGATCCATTGATTACAAAGCTATAAAAATTACTAATATTGGGACTTCCTTGATGATCCAGTGGTTAAGATTCTGCATTTCCATTGCAAAGGATATGGGTTTGATCTCTGGTTCAGGAACTAAGATTCTACATGTCAATCAAAAGATAAAATAAATAAGTAAATAAAATACTTGTTACAAAAGCTGCTAATACTATGGTTATGGGTTGTCTACATTCATAATAGACAAAAATGCTAATTTTCAGTTAGAGACTGATGAAAATAAAGATATAATTTTCTCTTCATCTCAATTCAAGGATCTTCTGAATTCTTACTATGGATCAATTAGGATCCACAGGCTCTGGGGGGAGAACCCTTGCATTAGGCATTCCTGTTCTTCAACATTGTGCCATGGTAAATCCCATTCTCTTACGATATGGTAGATATGATATTACATTTCTCTTCTGCCTTTCCTCCCCTCACAGTTTGTCTTGGGAAACTTGGAAATCTTCTCACTATTCCTGTGAGTGCTTCTGCAATCTCCAGTTCCTAATTTGGAAATTGGCTCTTGCCTTTCTCTGATTGTTCACAACCCATCAGGGTGGTTTTAGCCAAAAGAATTGGTCATTGACTCCTTTTGTAATTATGATAGTCAACATTCACAGGGCATTGTTCTGAAGAGGGCACTATTTCTTTTTATTTTCACAGATGGGAGTCATGTAGCTAACCTGAAGTGCTGCACTGCCTTCCTTTAGTGACACCCAGAAGAAAATTAAATCTTAGGATCAGTCATCTTTTGAAGNGCGGCCGCTCCCTGGGACGGAAATGGACTCGGAAATCCCACGGGAGAGGCGCCCCTTCTCGCTCCGCGCGGCTGGGCCCGGGCGGCGCCGGGGGGGCGGGGGTTGGTGACGGGCTGGTGGGGGGTCAGGCCTCGCGCTGGATCCGCGCGTCCCCCCGGCTCGGCCCCGGCGCTGGCGGCCGCGCGGGCGGGAGGCGAGGCTTGGGATCCGCCCCGCAAGCCCTGTCCTCCTGGCCCTGGCAGTCTGGGGCGACGGCGGCCGACCCGGCGGTGTTGTGACGGGGGTGGAGGCGGCGCTCCCCTCCGGCACTTCCCCGGCCTCCCGGAGCAGGCGACGTTGAGGGCAGCGGCGGCGGGGAGGCGGTGGCGGGGGCGGAGCGCATTCCTGATGGGTGAAATTGGCTCTTAACGGGACCGATTTCCGGGCCTCGCTGCAAAATTCGGAGCCGGGGCCAACGCCCCCCACCCCACCCCCCACACCCGGTGCAGCTGGGGGCCCCCCGGGGAAAAGAGAGAGGCATGCCCCGGGGAACGTTCATCCGGGGGACGGCCACCCCCTGCAAAAGCAGAAATTAAACCGACGAAAACTGATGTGGCCTTGGGATAAAGTATGTCTTACGAGTGGGGGTCTTCCAGGATTGTCTCCTTCATGCTAAACCTTGAGAGACTTCTCTGTCTTCATCCAGCAAGTAACGCCACTGTTTTTAATTTCCAGTTTTTCCTATCACTTTTATTCCCCTCTGTCGTTCCCCACCCCCTTTCATTAATAGGAAGGAAAGTAAGTTTAGGGTTCATTAACCTCGCGACAAGAGCAGTAAATAAAAGAGGGAAAAGAATGGCTATATATGGGAGAAAAAAAGATCCCCCCCCCTCCATTAGCTCTTGAAGATAGAAATATACGAACGATGCTTTATTCTGGTTAATATTTACTATTCAAAATGTTGCTGAAAGTCCTGTTGGGTGGACGTTAGAAAGGACAGCGTTTAAATGCTGCTGCAATTTTCAAACCCAGGTGTTGGCTGCAAATGCTCGTGTAAAATGTTAGTAAACAGTGGAGGAATAAAGCAATTCTTTCCTCTGATCGGTTGCCTTAAAATGTTCCTGATTTTTCCTTTCCATTCCTTTTTTGGGGGGTTGGGGGTGGGGTAAGAACATGACTGTGTTTTTATTTATACATATGTATTTTTTATTTTAACTGAATCCCTGACCCGTTTTGTTCTGTGAAGTCTGATGGTGTGCCCAGGTTTCATTTTCAGTTTTGCCATTAACCATCTTAATAAGCATCTTTCCACTTCGGTTTATAAGTCAAGCCATTTTTACCGTTTACTTGCCAGTTTATGCTTCCTTAACACCCAGCTGTCAGAACTGAATCAAAATGTAAATATTTCCATTTAGAATATGGCGATGATCTCTTGTTAACACTTCTTTTCAGATGTTCCTTGCCTGCTACTTACAATTCCATAGTAAAAATTTAGNATTGGTAAACAAAGTTCAGCTCCAGTATCCGGGTTCTAGACCTACATTCTGACCCCCTGCACAGGGAGGATGAGAAGGGCCTTGTTCTACTGAAGGAGGAAAAACTGGCCAAAGAGAAGTAAAGTCATTTGTGGGAGGACAGGGGGCAAATGAGTAGGAGAGGTAGATTAGAATCTAAGTTATCCAGAGCTTCCCTGATACCTCAGTTGGTAAAGAATCCACCTGCAATGCAGGAGACCTGAGTTTGATCCCTGGGTTGGGAGGATCCCCTGGAGAAAGGAAAAGCTACATCCTCTAGTATTCTGGCCTGGAGAATTCCATGGACTGTAGCCCATTGGGTCGTGAAGAGTCGGACATGACTGAGGGACTTTCACTTCACTTCACTTCAGTGGATTTCAAAGGTCCTCCCACTGCACTGGGGCACCTCCTAGAGGCAGTACAGTAGCATGCCATGGAAGCTTCTGGTCTGACCCCTTCCCAGCTTCTGAGCAGCCCACACCCTGGGCTGCAGCTGCCTCGTCTTCTAGGCTGAGCAAAGGATCAATCAGTATTTGCTTCCCAGGTGGCGCTAGTGGTAAAGAACCCGCCTGCCAAAGCGAGAGACCTAAGAGATGCGGGTTCCATCCTTGGGTTGGGAAGATTCCTGGAGGAGGGCATGGCAGCTCACTCCAGTATTCTTGCCTGGAGAATCCCATGGACGAGGAGCCTGGTAGGCTACCGTCCATAGGGTCGCAAAGAATTGAACATGACTGAAGTGACTTAGGACACAAACAGCATTCATGTACAGCCTCTTGGAGCCTTCTGTGTGGAGTGAGTTTGCAATTCCCTAGGGGGATGACTCTTGCCATTGGAAGGTTGCTCCCAGTTGTGGTATTTCCTGCCTCTGAATTCCCTGGGTCTCCCCAAGGTATATCTCCTTCAGAGTCCTGGTACTTTGGAGGAGGCATGCTACATTTGTAAAGTGATTCCTGACAGGAAATCTCACAGCGATCTCAGAATGTATCTGGCCCACTCAGGAGATGAGCACTATCTCATCCTATTAGTCACCTTGGCTATGGAAAGGAAAACTATAAAGCCTCCAGGTGTTCTCCTCAGTTCAGTTCAGTCACTCAGTCATGTCCAGCTCATTGTGACCCCATGAACTTCAGCATGCCAGGCTTCCCTGTCCATCATCAACTCCTGGAGCTTCTTCAAACTCAAGTCCATCAAGTCGGTAATGCCATCCAACCATCTCATCATTTGCTGTCCCCTTCCCCTCCTGCCTTCAATCTTTCCTAGCATCAGGGTCTTTCCCAATGAGTCAGTTCTTCGTATCAGGTGGCCAGAGTATTGGAGTTTCAGCTTAAGCATCAATCCTTCCAATGAATATTCAGGACTGATCTTCTTTAGGATGGACTGGTTTAATCTCCTTGTAGTCCAAGGGACTCTCAAGAGTCTTCTCCAACACCACAGTTAAAAAGCATCAATTCTTTGGTGCTTAGTCTTCTTTTTGGTCCAACTCTCACGTCCATATATGACTACTGGAAAAACCATAGCCTTGACTAGATGGACCTTTGTCAGGAAAGTAATGTCTCTGTTTTTGAATATGCTGTCTAGGTTTGTCATATCATTTCTTCCAAGGAACAAGCATCTTTTAATTTCATGATTGCAGTCACCATCTTCAGTGATTTTGGAGCTCAAGAAAATAAAGTCTGTCACTGTTTCCATTGTTCCCTATCTATTTGCTGTGAAGTGATGGGACCAGATGCTATGATCTTAGTTTTTTGAATGTTGTTTTAAGCCAGCTCCTAATGGGAAGTAATTGATAGAACTGCAGATAGGGAAAGAAGAGAGGAGTCTGAGTGGACCACATGCAACAAAAGTTGAATGCTGAATCGTTTCTTTCAAGATCTGCTGAGGCCAAGTGGGAGTCAAAATACCTTCCTGTTCACCTGAGACATGGGCTGAGACACCAGGCTGCTTTCTGCATATAACAAACGTATCTGAGTTGCCTCTTTGTCTTGGCTGCTATGATGCTCATACAACAGATTTATACCCAATCGTTAATTTTTTGTCAAAAAAGAAATTTTTGAATAGTCTCCTTCCGTTGTCCTCTACATACTGGTTCTTTTGTTTTGGGCAAAT
>SJYW01034389.1:854192-885190 GCA_006410735.1 Raphicerus campestris | reverse complement strand
ACAGCACTTTGTAGATGCTGTGATGTCAGGAAAATGGAAGGCATGTTGTGAACTCAGGGATTAGAAAGTGAGGTGTATGATGGTGACAATGAAAAGATCCCTTTCTTGATTTATTTACTGAACAAGCATGAAACATATAAACAGTCTTCCTAGGTACCATGCGGTCTTCTAAGTACTTGATAAACATTGACATATTTAAATTCCTCTAATCACTCAATGAGAAAGATACTAACTTTTTATGTTTACTAGCTTATTCTATAACAAGGGATGTCAAAAGGATATAGATGAACAGTCAGATGAGGAGACATGTAGGATGAGTCTCAAGAACAGAAACTTTATCCCCTTAGAGTTCAGGTGTACTTCCTAATATATGGAAGGCCACAAGTTCTCCAAATCCGACTTTTGAGATTTTTATGGAGGCTTCATCATGCAGGCCTGATTGATCATTAACTCAGCCTGGAGGATGAGAGCAGGTTGGGTGCACTCGAAGTTCCTAGTTTCTGATTAAGGCGTGGCCTGAGAAAGATACAGCTTTTGTCCATGTTTTACAGAAGAGAAAACGAGGGCACAGGGAGGTTAAGTAACTTACCCAAAGTCACACAGCTACCAAGGGACAGAGCCAGAATTGGAATCCAGGCTGCCTAGCTCCAGGGTCTACACTCTGTATCACTACTCCTGCTACCTTCTTTTTAAAAAAATTATGTTTTAATTGGAAGATAATTGCTTTCCAATGTTGTGTTAGTTTCTGCTGTACAACAGCATGAATCAGCTATAAGTGTAGATATATCCCCTCCCTCTTGAGCCCCCCTCCCACTCCCTCTCACCTCCCAGCCCTCTAGGTCTTCACACGACACTGAGCTGAGTCCTGCTGCTTTCTTTGTGCTTGTGGTATTTGGCATAGGAAAGATAGCATGAGACCTAGCACAGACAGCGTGTGCATCTCAGCCCAGTCACTTGCCCGTGTGATCTTGGGGAGGTTAATTCACTTCTTTGAGCCTTGACTTTATCATCCGTAAAATGGGCACAAAATCAATGCCCACATCACACAGTTTTTGGAGATGTTAAATTGTGGCACACTGTTCAGTCCATGCAGGCACCATGAGGGAGCACAGGGAACATGAGTCAAGTTTGTAGGTAGGGCTTTACCAGAACCTAGCCTCGGTCACATACTCGGTTACTGATAGATTTCAGACTTTCCCACGCTCCGCCCTCCTCCCTCCCAGAGTGACCTCTGGTCCACGCCACCTCCTTCAGAGTGTGCGGAACTCTGAACACACAGCTCTGATTACTGCAGATCAGGCTAGGGAACCTCTTGTGCTCTTAAACTCCCTCAAGGATGTCTGTTTTCGGGTCCAAGGAGTCAGTTCTCAGAATCCTGTTTCCTTTGGGCTCCAAAGAGCAAACATGGCCCCACACTTTTGTGTCCACTTTCCCTTCCAAAAAATTACCAGTTAATTTTAGGGTTGGAGAGAGGCTCTGATGAGGGCCTGCCCACGTGGGGTTAAAGTTACCAGTGGCCTCTGCCTCTGGCCAGACTCGCTGGGAAGAGCAGCCACCACTTCCCGAAGCTCAGTGGGGGAGGAACCCGGCCAGGGCAGTGGCCGGGCACAACATTTCCAAGACGTTGGGAGTCCCGCCTTGGCAGATCATGGTTTTTTGTAAAAGAGGCAGTGCTTTTTTTTTTTTTAAATCAAGCATAGCCTGAATTGGTTATACTTTTCACATGATTATAAGTTTAGAAATGGCTTGACATTTGCTATTGCAGAAAATTGACCACGAATCTGTCTTACATGAGGACCCTTTAAAGAATAAATGCTGACAGATTATCACAATAATAAAAATCATAAGGCAGGCGCAGTTCTTTCCTCTCCGTAGAAGATATCATAAACCACATATTGATTTTTTTTTAAAGAAAAGAAATGAGAAAAAGCATGTACCAATTAAGAATAAAACTAACAACTTATTACCCTTGGAGCATTAAGGCAAAGAGAGGAGAAAAGCACTTGCCTTTTTTCCTATATTGAGACCACAATAATTAGGCCACTATGTAAATAACCTTATATTCAAACATGAGACAGGCTGTCATTTGCTCAGCTTTCTGCCCTGAATCCTAAAAATCAACCAGAACTCTTGGTTCTCCAGATTTTGCAAACTGTTTCACCATTTTCAGACTGTTTGAAAACAAGAAATTATCTTTCTCTCTTTTGCATTGCGTAGACTCATCATTAAGACTCCTTTTCTCACCTGTTTGCAAGTTTTGCTGTTGAATAAACTCCTCATTCATTTATTTAATTCCTCAAGCCTTGAATGAGCACATACTGTATAGGGATTACATACAGCATGTTAGCATATTATATTTAAATTAAATGGTGAGAAGTTTTACAGAAAAACATTAAGTAGATAAGTGACGGGCGGTTCTAAGACTGTAGCACTAAAATGATAACCATTTTTTTCCCCCATTGAGGTAGTAATTAAAAGCAAGTGAAATATTTGAATGCTGACCTGTCACTCATGGTCAGCTAGGCCACCCTGCTTTTTCTTCTTTGGGTGTGCATGTGTGCTATGATTCTTTGCCCAATACATGTTTGCTGAATACATAAGTAGATGTCTCTATGTGTCTGGAAAGTCAGCTCAATCAAGACAGGATTTACCTGTTTGTTGATGCATCCAGCTCACTGAGAACTGTGTCTGACACACTGTAAGCCCTCAGTTAACATATGTTGAGTGAATAAGCAATTGTTTTCTGCTTGAGCATTTATTTGACATTCGAAAAGTCTTTCTGTAAGTCTGCTTTATTCTTGCGGACATAGGGTAGGGAAGGAGAAGGCGGGGTGAATTGAGAGAGTAACACTGACATACCAACACTGCCATGTGTGAAANCCCCGGGGCCCATGAAATCGAGAGCCAGGGCAAGATGTTGACAGGAGTCTGTCCTGAGGTCCCAGGTGGATGCAATGCCAAGCTTTCATCCACAAAGTCCTTAAATTCATGCTTGTATTTGGGGGTGTTTGTGGGACTCAGAATTCAAGGTCAGAAAGACTGAGTTGGAGTCCTTGCTCTTTATTAACCTACTCAATGACCTTGGAAGGCCCTCACATTGTCAGTTCTCTGAGGCATCTTCTATAACATGGGTACTGTCTTCATTCACCAGATAGCTGTCGTGACAGTAAGAAGTCATGGCAGCAACAGCACTTTGTAGATGCTGTGATGTCAGGAAAATGGAAGGCATGTTGTGAACTCAGGGATTAGAAAGTGAGGTGTATGATGGTGACAATGAAAAGATCCCTTTCTTGATTTATTTACTGAACAAGCATGAAACATATAAACAGTCTTCCTAGGTACCATGCAGTCTTCTAAGTACTTGATAAACATTGACAGATTTAAATTCCTCTAATCACTCAATGAGAAAGATACTAACTTTTTTATGTTTACCAGCTTATTCTATAACAAGGGATGTCAAAAGGATATAGATGAACAGTCAGATGAGGAGACATGTAGGATGAGTCCCAAGAACAGAAACTTTATCCCCTTAGAGTTCAGGTGTACTTCCTAATATATGGAAGGCCACAAGTTCTCCAAATCCGACTTTTGAGATTTTTATGGAGGCTTCATCATGCAGGCCTGATTGATCATTAACTCAGCCTGGAGGATGAGAGCAGGTTGGGTGCACTCGAAGTTCCTAGTTTCTGATTAAGGCGTGGCCTGAGAAAGATACAGCTTTTGTCCATGTTTTACAGAAGAGAAAACGAGGGCACAGGGAGGTTAAGTAACTTACCCAAGGTCACACAGCTACCAAGGGACAGAGCCAGAATTGGAATCCAGGCTGCCTAGCTCCAGGGTCTACACTCTTTACCACTACTCCTGCTACCTTCTTTTTTAAAAAATTATGTTTTAATTGGAAGATAATTGCTTTCCAATGTTGTGTTAGTTTCTGCTGTACAACAACAGGAATCAGCTATAAGTATAGATATATCCCCTCCCTCTTGAGCCCCCCTCCCACTCCCTCTCACCTCCCAGCCCTCTAGGTCTTCACACGACACTGAGCTGAGTCCTGCTGCTTTCTTTGTGCTTGTGGTATTTGGCATAGGAAAGATAGCATGAGACCTAGCACAGACAGCGTGTGCATCTCAGCCCAGTCACTTGCCCGTGTGATCTTGGGGAGGTTAATTCACTTCTTTGAGCCTTGACTTTATCATCCGTAAAATGGGCACAAAATCAATGCCCACATCACACAGTTTTTGGAGATGTTAAATTGTGGCACACTGTTCAGTCCATGCAGGCACCATGAGGGAGCACAGGGAATATGAGTCAGGTTTGTAGGTAGGGCTTTACCAAAACCTAGCCTCGGTCACATACTCGGTTACTGATAGATTTCAGACTTTCCCACGCTCCGCCCTCCTCCCTCCCAGACTGACCTCTGGTCCACGCCACCTCCTTCAGAGTGTGCGGAACTCTGAACACACAGCTCTGATTACTGCAGATCAGGCTAGGGAACCTCTTGTGCTCTTAAACTCCCTCAAGGATGTCTGTTTTCGGGTCCAAGGAGTCAGTTCTCAGAATCCTGTTTCCTTTGGGCTCCAAAGAGCAAACATGGCCCCACACTTTTGTGTCCACTTTCCCTTCCAAAAAATTACCAGTTAATTTTAGGGTTGGAGAGAGGCTCTGATGAGGGCCTGCCCACGTGGGGTTAAAGTTACCAGTGGCCTCTGCCTCTGGCCAGACTCGCTGGGAAGAGCAGCCGCCACTTCCCGAAGCTCAGTGGGGGAGGAACCGGGCCAGGGCAGTGGCCGGGCACAACATTTCCAAGACGTTGGGAGTCCCGCCTTGGCAGATCATGGTTTTTTGTAAAAGAGGCAGTGCTTTTTTTTTTTTTAAATCAAGCATAGCCTGAATTGGTTATACTTTTCACATGATTATAAGTTTAGAAATGGCTTGACATTTGCTATTGCAGAAAATTGACCACGAATCTGCCTTACATGAGGACCCTTTAAAGAATAAATGCTGACAGATTATCACAATAATAAAAATCATAAGGCAGGCGCAGTTCTTTCCTCTCCGTAGAAGATATCATAAACCACATATTGATTTTTTTTTTAAAGAAAAGAAATGAGAAAAAGCATGTACCAATTAAGAATAAAACTAACAACTTATTACCCTTGGAGCATTAAGGCAAAGAGAGGAGAAAAGCACTTGCCTTTTTTCCTATATTGAGACCACAATAATTAGGCCACTATGTAAATAACCTTATATTCAAACATGAGACAGGCTGTCATTTGCTCAGCTTTCTGCCCTGAATCCTAAAAATCAACCAGAACTCTTGGTTCTCCAGATTTTGCAAACTGTTTCACCATTTTCAGACTGTTTGAAAACAAGAAATTATCTTTCTCTCTTTTGCATTGCGTAGACTCATCATTAAGACTCCTTTTCTCACCTGTTTGCAAGTTTTGCTGTTGAATAAACTCCTCATTCATTTATTTAATTCCTCAAGCCTTGAATGAGCACAGACTGTATAGGGATTACATACAGCATGTTAGCATATTATATTTAAATTAAATGGTGAGAAGTTTTACAGAAAAACATTAAGTAGATAAGTGACGGGCGGTTCTAAGACTGTAGCACTAAAATGATAACCATTTTTTTCCCCCATTGAGGTAGTAATTAAAAGCAAGTGAAATATTTGAATGCTGACCTGTCACTCATGGTCAGCTAGGCCACCCTGCTTTTTCTTCTTTGGGTGTGCATGTGTGCTATGATTCTTTGCCCAATACATGTTTGCTGAATACATAAGTAGATGTCTCTATGTGTCTGGAAAGTCAGCTCAATCAAGACAGGATTTACCTGTTTGTTGATGCATCCAGCTCACTGAGAACTGTGTCTGACACACTGTAAGCCCTCAGTTAACATATGTTGAGTGAATAAGCAATTGTTTTCTGCTTGAGCATTTATTTGACATTCGAAAAGTCTTTCTGTAAGTCTGCTTTATTCTTGCGGACATAGGGTAGGGAAGGAGAAGGCGGGGTGAATTGAAAGGGTAACACTGACATACCAACACTGCCATGTGTGAAACAGGTAACTAGTGTGAACTGGCTGAACAGCCCAGGGGACTCAGCTCTGTGATGACCTAGAGGGGCGAGATGGGGTGGGGGTGGGAGAGGGGCTTAACAGGGAGGGGAGATAAGCCTACATATAGCTCATTTATGATGCTGTATAGCAGAAACCAACATGATATTGTAAAGCAATTATATTCCAATAAAAAATAAAAGTAATAATTAGAAAAAGTCTTTCTCAAGGGGCAGAAACTAAACCAGGTTCTGGAAATTCAGCCACAGACAAGGCTTACCCGAGCTCTGTCTTTTCTGATCTTTCAGGCTAGGGGAGGACAGGAAATTGATCAAGTCAACAAAACACTGCATTTTAAACGACAGGTTAGAGGGTTTGGGGGATACTGTGCTGGAGGATATAGCAGAGTGCCTCAGCCAGACCTGAGGAGTAAAGGACTGGCGCATGGGTAAATAAATATAGGACTTCCCTGGTGGCTCAGACAGTAAAGAATCTGCCTGCAATGCAGGAGATGCAGGTTTGATTCCTGGGTTGGGAAGATCCCCTGGAGTAGGAAATGGCAGCCCAGTCCAGTATTCTTGCCCAGAAAACCCCATGGACAGAAGAACCTGGTGGGCTGCAGGCCGCGGAGTTGCAAAGAGTCAGACATGACTGAGTGACTAACACTTTCACTTTTCACTTTCAAAGATAGGACTGGGGTGGGCGGGCAGCTGAGTTTCTGGGGATGAAAAAGGATGTTCAACAACAGGAAGTGAGAGACAGCAAGGAGCCAGGAGGAACTGAGGATGCCATTAAATGGAGGAATTGAAGAACAGGGTGAAGAGAGAGATGGGGCTAGAGGAGAAAGCCGAGGCCAGATTGTCCAGGGCCTTATAAAGGATTTAGATTTAACCTTTAAACCCCATGTAAAGCCATTGATGGGTTTCAGGGACCAACACAGGCAAGTTCTTGTTTTGGAAAGGTCACTCTGGTTGCCGGGTATTTAAAAGGTGAATTTAAAGAGGAGATCCCAGGTAGAGAGGCAGCTGGGAGAAATATGATTTATCAAGTNAGGTTCCCGTTGTCTCTCCTGTGTGTGTGGGTGTAGGCGGTCGCCTCAGTTGTGTCTGGCTCTGTGACCCTATGGACTGTGTAGCCCGCCAGACTCCACGGTCCATGGAATTCTCCAGACAACAATACTGGAGTGAGTTGCCATTTTCTCCTATTCCTGACCCAGGGATTGAACCCACGTCTCTTATGCCTCCCACATTGACAGGAGGGTTCTTTATCACTAGTACCACCTGGGCTTTCCAGGTGGCTCAGGGGATAAAGAAATCACCAGCAATGCAGGAGACACAGAAGATGCGAGTTGGATACTTGGGTGAGGAAGATCCCCTGGAGGAGGGCATGGCAACCCACTCCAGTATTCTTGCCTGGAGGATTCTATGGACAGAGAGGCCTGGCAGGCTACAGTCCATAGGGTCCCAGAGAGTTGACACAACTGAAGTGACTGAGCAGGCAGGCAGTCCCTCCTATCTCCTCCCTGTCCCAGGATTCAGCCTCTCTTGGTTGTGCCACTTTCTGGATGATTTGGATAAGCCTATGACCTCTCTAGGCTTCCCTTGTGGCTCAGCTGGTAAAGAATCCGCATGCCATGTGGGAGACCTGGGTTCAGTCCCTGGGCTGGGAAGATCACCTGGAGAAGGGAAAGGCTACCCCCTCCAGTATTCTGGCCTGGAGAATTTCATGGACTGTATAGTCCATGGGGTTGCAGAGTCAGACATGACTAAGCGATTTTCACCATCTCCCATGATGTCTCTGATACCCAGTGTCTTTAACTGGGCTGTAATATTACTTACTTCACACATTTGATGGGAGAATTAAACTATGAGCCGTAAAGGAGATGAAACTGTCTTGCTCCCAGATGGCACACGTGGTATTTTTCGACTTGTGTACACAGGTAGGCAAAACAACAGAAACACATTCAGTAGTTGTGGTAATATACCTACTTGCCTATTATGTGTTTTTTAGTGTCTGACTTGCTTTCTAAACAGGTTTTTCATAAGCATTTTCCAATCTCATTAAAAACACCTGCTCTACATTGCTTTTGATAGTTGCATAATATTCTAACATCTGGTTGCATTGTAAGTACACCTAACCATTTCCACATTGTGGGCCATGTTGTTTATTTTTAATTTTTTTTATCAAGGAGAGTCAGCCCAGCCTGATTTTGCCTTAAATTTTTTTAAAAAACGCATCTGCAAGGAACATGGTTTTCATTATTTTTGCTTTGCTTTGTTTTATTTTCTGCTTGGGGTACTTATAATTTATTTTTTCATTTCCGTTAAGCTGTGCATTTCTTTTTATTATTACTAATTGTGCTTGGTACAGCATATGCCATTTTGTTTCACGATCTTAGATCTTTTTTTTTTCAGTTCAGGAATGTTCTATAGATTCGATTGGCGTTTCAGTGTCACTACTTTTTAAAAGACTTTTAGAGGATCACATCTCTTTTCTTTTTGTGAATTGGATCACTTTTCTCTCTTCCTCATACATGCCATCTGCAGTCTTATTATTTTCAACTTCAGATTCTGAAAGACATATCTCAAATTTACTATTTCTCTGAAATTCAGTTTTCTGTGGCATAAATTCTGCTCTTTATTACTTCTGATGTAAACTGTGATTCTAAGAATGCATTTACAGTTTCTTGGCCTGCTTGGATATCTCAGCCGTCCCTTCATCTTAGCTTGCATTTTGCTTTATTTTCCATCTCCTTTTCTCCTCTAGAAGCCATATTATCTTATAATTTATCGAGAACAAAATATACAGATTTTCTGAGAATTTCTTCAATTTTTTCTTCAACTTTTTAACAAATTTAAAGACATGTCTTTTCTCCATGTCTTTGGGACACACTTTTACTAGAGCAATACTTGACAAATTATCATCTGTGGGCTAAATCTGATGCGTTCCTTGTTGTGGTAAATAAAGTTTTATTGGAACTCAGCCATATTCACTCATTTATGTCGTCTATGGCTGCTTACTTAAACCCTACAGTGTAATTACAACAGAGACTGGGTGGCCCCCCAAATCTAAAATATTACTCTCTGGCTTTTTTATGGAAAAAGTCTGCCAACCCCTGTGACAGTCTCCACTGTTAAATCACTGTTAACGGAAGAAGTTATTTCTAACTTTATTGTTTGACTCCGGAGGGCTATCTATCACACTCTGTCTGGAGATGCTGATAAAGTTTGTCATCTCAGATTTAAATTAGAGCAAGGAGCATACCATCAGGATACTTGTGGGAAACAGATAGCAAAGTCATACTGGATAATTGATAAAAGATTCATTAAAGGACTATTTCCAAAGAGTGGGAAGAGTTCAGGGACTCCATAAAGGGGTGATGAAGGACCCCAAGTCCAGTAGCTTACTACCATAGTCTGAAGGATTAAGGGGAGGAAGGGAGGGATACCACTATCCAGAGAGAATAACTGAGTGGAGAGTTGCATGATCAGAGTTGTGTCTTTGGACTTCCCCAGCAGTCCAGCCGTGAAGACTCCACTGTGATGATCATGGCTTAAAAAATTTTTTTTTACTTATTTATTTGTATTTTTGGCTGTGCTGGGTCTTCATGGCTGCTGGCAGGCTTTTCTCTAGTTGCATCAGGCAGGGACTGCTCTTCAGTTGCACTGTGTAGGCTTCTCACTGCAATGGCTTCTTGTTTTGGAGAACAAGCTCCAGGGCACATGGGTGCAGTGGTTGCAGCTCCTGGGCTCTAGAGCACAGGCTCAATAGCTGTGGTGCGTGGGCTTAGTTGCCCCATGGCATGTGGGATCTTCTCGGACTGGAGATTGAACTCATGTCTCCTGCACTGGCAGGCAGATTCTTTAGCACTGAGCCACCAGGGAAGCCCTGAAATGGGCATAGGTTTGATCCCTGCTCAGAGAACTAAGATCCCACATGCCCTGCTGGTGTGGCCAACAACAACAAAGAAAAGAGTTGCAGCTTTTAATAGAGAGATGCCTATAAATCACAATGACTAGTAGGGAGGAAGCCAGAGCAACAAATGTTCTTATCTCACTCTTCTGTCCTAGGGTGCCAGGCTTCAGTTCAGTTCAGTCACTCAGCCACGCTGGTGCCTCCCAAAGGCTGAAGTCAACCAGAAACCAGGGGACAGAGGATTCATTTATTGCATCTCACACAAGTCTGTCTTCTGGGGGTGCAGCTCATAGCAAGTGAGTGAAAGACATCAGCTCTTGGAGTTTTATGTGTGTAGGCTCTCAATCAGAGCTATCTAATAGAACTTTCTATGATGATGGAAATATTCTGTACCTATATCAACTAATATGCTAGCCACCTAGTCCTAAGTGACTGTTGAATCCTGGAATTGTGGCTACGAGCTTAGAAATGGGATCTTTAGTTTTAACTAATTTTAATTTAAACCTACCTAGAGCTAGTCTGGAGAAGACAATGGCAGCCCACTCCAGTATTCTTGCCTGGAAAATCCCATAGACAGAGGAGCCTGGTGGGCTGCAGTCCATGGGATCACTGAGAGTTGGACACGACTCACTTTCACTTTTCACTTTCATGCATTGGAGAAGGAAATGGCAACCCACTCCAGTGTTCTTGCCTGGAGAATCCCAGGGATGGCAGAGCTTGATAGGCTGCCATCTATGGGGTAGCACAGAGTCGGACACGACTGAAGTGACTTGGCAGCAGCAGCAGAGCTAGTACCTGGCCTGCTGGACAGCACAACTCTAGGCAGATGCCCGCCTTCCAGTATGCACTGACTGCTGTGTATTTTGCTGGACTGTCCCAGGATACTTTATTCCCCAGTTCTATAATTATGAAATAGATGCTTCATTTATGAACATTCTGAGACAGTCTCTCGTTTTCCAGAAATAATATCCGAAAACTCACAACCCCTAAGGAACATAACTTTTGGGCTTCCTTTTATGACTTTGTCTGCCTAACATCCCACCTTAGACTTCTTCCCCTTCTTGCCTCTGTGTGGTCCTATAATAGTCTCTCAGTTGAAATGGAGAAGCATTCCTGATGGTCTCAGGGAGAATAATTTTTAGAAAACTTTTGAACACAACATAGCGTGTCTGTTTTTTAAATCAGCAAAGTTCTGGAGTCTCGGCTTGTGAACCAGGATTTGACAGTACCTACACCAACTCGATGGACATGAATTTGAGTGAACTCCGGGAGTTGGTGATGGACAGGGAGGCCTGGTGTGCTGCAGTTCATGGGGTTGCAGAGTCGGACATGACTGAGCGACTGAACTGAACTGAACCAACCTTAAGATTCTTCTTCAGAAATTAAGATGTGCCATCAAGAATGACTTAATTTTATCAGTTCCCTTCCACCAATAGAGTTAGTAAAACTTTTGCTCAGAATTAGAGACTTGGCAGAAATTAACACAACATTGTAAGCCCCCTATGAAAAAGTATTAGTCTCTTAGTCATGTCTGACCCTTTGCAACCTCATGGATTGTAGCCTCTGTCCATGGAATTCTCCAGGCAAGAATACTGGAGAGTGTTACCATTCCCTTCTCCAGGGGTTCTTTTCAACCCAGGGATACAACCTGGGTATCCTGCACTGCAGGCAGATTCTTTACTGTCTGAGCCATCAGGGAAGCCCAAGTCAACTATATTTCAATTAAAAAAAAAAAGGAATTGGAGACTTGGTTGATAATTCTTCTTACTCAGAGTGTTCATGTGTATTTTAGCGTAAAACTGGAAGAGGTCATATCAGGGACTGGCTGTGTGGCTTCTATTAACCCCAGAGTCTCCCCTCCCAATTTTTTCTTTATGATTGTCACAGTTGCTGCTGAAAACAGAGCGTGATTTTGAATAGTGCATAATCTCATATCTGATGCAAAATTAATATCAATTGCTTGATTTTCACACTGAGACGTTAATTACTATTTGTTTTGTATTTGCATTCACAGGTATCTGTGGAGGGAAATTAGCATACTCTGTTGTTAGACTATTATTAAAATGACAGTTGGGAAAATATTTGAAAAATATTGTCTTTCCTTGTGTTTTCCTTTTCGGCATTGCTGTTACTGTTTTTTATCTTTCTGGTGACTTCTGTTGGTTACATGATTTTGAAATTTCAGATCATTAATGGAAACCATTCTGGGCCATTTGTACTTAAACAAAATCCACGTTGTTGGAACTGAGGCTTTTTAATGGATTTCGTATTTGTGTACAAACAAGCCAAACCGGTCCCACCTTCGAAAGCCGGTGAATCAGAGGCAACTAGGTAATAATCTTTTGTTGCTTAAATCTTAGGTGAGGCACATCGAACACTTGTAGCCGGGTGCTTCCTGCTGTTGGGTCTGTCTGTGCTTGGGCTGAGAAGAGCACGCAAAGAAAACAAGGGTCTTTTCGTCATCGTCTTTAAAAGGATCCTGAAAAGGATCCAGTGCGACCACTGGACTCACATGACCTGGTGATGCCACTGAGTAGCTGAAGAAAGATGGACAAGTCATTTTATTTTCTTACCTGTGAAAGCGGTACTTAGCCCAGGGTGTCATGGCCAAGTTCAAGTGAGATGAAGCCATTGCGAGCTCTGGAGAACCACATAGACTTGACAGGTGACAGTAACTTCAGGCGCCAGTTCTGTTGTCTTACTTGGTCTTTTCCTCTGGGGATGGGGCCTCCCTGATAGCTCAGTGGGTAAAGAATCCTCCTGCAATACAGGAGACCCCGGTTCTATTCCTGGGTTGGGAAGATCTCCTGGAGAAGGGATAGGCTACCCATTCCAGTATTCTTGGGCTTCCCTTGTGGCTCAGCTGGTAAAGAATGTCTGCAATGCAGGAGACCTGGGTTTAATCCCTGGGCTGGGAAGATTCCCTGGAGAAGGGAAAGTCTACCCATTCCAGTATTCTGGCCTAGAGAATTCCATGGACTGGAGAAGACCATCGAGTGGCAAAGAATGAGACACGACTGAGCGACTTTCACTTTCACTCCAGGGATGAGATGTGGGCATACTGTCACGGATGCTCATCTTTCCACTGTCAGGCCACTCATGGTCTCAGTCCTCAAGTCCTCACTGGTATGAGAGGGCTCTGCCAACAGCACTTTCCTGCTCCTACGTGGGGCCCCTGTGACCATAAGCTGCTCAGTTGAGGAAGACAATCTTTCCAGGAAAAAAAGAGTTTTCACATTTTTTTTCATTGTGTTGGTAAAAATTAATTCTTTAATTCTATACATTTATGGGACATCTACTCTGCCATGTAGAGGGTGATACTGGTTCTTCCTTCAAGAATTATAGTCCAAGGCAACTCAGGTTGTGTGTATTTCCTCCAAACTTGGAAAAATATGTGGATTGATGACTTGATTGATTGATCCAGTGATTAACTGACCATTTGTTGAGACTTTAATGACTTAAGTGCTGTGCTGGACACCAGGGATGTGAAAGTGAACAGAATAAGATCTCTACCCTGAGTAACCCAACTCTTTGAATGCTTTGTGGGGTTAGTCACACACTCAGAGTTTGGGGTGCCCTCTCTCCTCCCAAGAGATTCTGGTCAGGCATCTGGATTTTGAATATATATTTTGAATAAGCCCCTTGATGAAGGCAAATAGATGGGGAAACAGTGGAAACAGTGTCAGACTTTATTTTTCTGGGCTCCAAAATTGCTGTGAATGGTGATTGCAGCCATGAAATTAAAAGATATTTGCTTCTTGGAAGGAAAGTTATGACCAACCTAGACAGCATATTAAAAAGCAAAGCATTACTTTGCCAACAAAGGTCCATCTAGTCAAAGCTACAGTTTTTCCAGTAATCATGTATGAATGTGAGAGTTGGACTATAAAGAAAGCTGAGTGCCGAAAAATTGATGCTTTTGAACTGTGGTGTTGGAGAAGGCTCTTGAGAGTCACTTGGACTACAAGGAGATCCAACCAGTCTATCCTAAAGGAGATCAGTCCTGAGTGTTCATTGGAGGGATTGATGTTGAAGCTGAAACTCCAATACTTTGGCCACCTGATGTGGAGAGCTGACTTATTTGAAAAGACCCTGATGCTGGGCAAGATTGAGGGCAGGAAGAGAAGGGGACGACAGAAGATGAGATGGTTGGATGGTATCACCGACACAGTGGACATGGGTTTGGGTGGACTCTGGGAGTTGGTGATGGACAGGGAGGCCTGGGGTACTGTGGTTCATGGGGTCGCAAAGAGTCAGNAGAAGGGGACGACAGAAGACGAGATGGTTGTATGGTATCACCGACACAGTGGACATGGGTTTGGGTGGACTCTGGGAGTTGGTGATGGACAGGGAGGCCTGGTGTACTGTGGTTCATGGGGTCGCAAAGAGTCACACATGACTGAGCTACTGAACTGAACTGAACTTGATGAAGGAGAGAAATCTGGAAACACTGCTTTGGAGAATTCATTCATTCTTTCTCTCTCTCTCACACACACATGCATCCCAAAATCAGTGTGAGAGAACCAGAAAATGTTTCTCAGAGTTGAAGTTTATGTGCTTATTAGAAACATGCTCCCTGGCTCCACCTGGCTTCCTGGACTGCCCCCTGGTCAATATTTGGTCAAATTGCTCCTGTCCCCAGCAGTGACATTAGACATAGATTAACTCCTCACAATTCTGAAGTTCCAATAGAAAACTAAAGTCCACGTCTCCTTCATAAATATGCACATTTTAAATGAAAAAATGCAGATAAATATTATTATGCAAACAGTAAAGTGTCTGTCCGCAATGCGAGAGACCTGGGTTCAATTCCTGGGTAGAGAAGATCTCCTGGAGAAGGAAATGGCACCCCACTCCAGCACTCTTGCCTGGAAAATCCCATGGATGGAGAAGCCTGATAGGCTACAGTCCATGGGATCACAAAGAGTCAGACACGACTGAGCGACTTCATTTCACTTCACTTGGCCCCCTTATCAGTAAATCTTTCAGAAAGGAAACTCACTTCGAATTGCTGCATGATTTCAGGCTCTTTTGGCACACCACCATTTGTGTAACTGATATATTATTTTTGGATATAGTTTTAGCAATGGCTATTTAGCAACTCTCATTCCATAACAAGTATCCTACAAAGCACATTCCATGTCTTATCTTGTTTAATCTTTGCAGCCAATTCATAAAGGTAGTATTATTATTTTTCCCATTTATAGCTGATATGACTGAGGCTTGGAGAGATGGCTGTCTTGCCCTAAGTAATACTTTCAATGTTGGCATTACTAATTTTCCAGTCTTACAAATGGCACTGAGAAACCCATCTTTGGACATAAACCTTTGACCATGTGCTTGATTAGTGCTTAATAATTGATACCTAAAAGGGGGATACTTCTGTGACTCTGGGCCTCATCTGGACAGACCCTGTTCCCTTTTTCTCCTCTCTTGGTGGCCCTTGTGGTCCAGGAGCCCCGGGTTTTCAATGCTTCACAAGTGCTGTGCTCTGGCCTTCTTGTCATACTCTTCCTGCCACAAAGAGAAGGACGTGAGCTGGGGCTCCCTAGATTCACCTTCTCAGCCCCCGAAGTCCCCTGATATCTCTTTGGGCAGTGACATATAAAGGCCAATAAGATCAGGTCAGGGTGATGCTGTGACAAGGTGTCAGCACCAATGGCTCTACCTGGATTGTGACAGGCACCTGGTCAAGCTTTCTCCATGACCCCTGGGTGGTGATTGACAAAGAGCATCAGTCATCTTAACAGCCAGTCTGAAAGCAGAAGGAAATGTTAAAGGCAGCTATGAGAAGCCCCCCAGGCCTCCTGCCACTGTGAGCCCGGGGGACGATGTCAGTGTGGAGACCTCCCCAGGTTGGGGCAGCAAAAGGGGGTTGCCTTTCAGAGTAAGACCAGAGTTAAGGCCAGGACAGGCTGTGGATATTTGCAGGTGTGCAAATATCCAATTCTTGGAGGTTCCCTCCTACCATCATCAAAATCATTTAAGAGGTGTTTGGAACTCAAGGATACAAGTTAAGATGCATTCAGTAGTTGCCACCTATGTTATTTTCCAGTCGTCTGATGAAAAATTATTATTGTTATTTTTTGGTTTTACATTTTCTTCTAAATGATCTACTGGAGCTGTATTTTTTAAGGCTGTAATATTTTTGAAGGCTGTTGAATAAAACTATAAGCCTGAGTCTGTAATACCTGCAGAGAAACCTCCCCACTCCACCCCTGCTGCCGCCATCCTCTCATGAACTTACAAGAAAGGGATCTGCTGGCTTCTTTGTGACCCAAGTTCAAACCCTTCCTGTGGGGCCTTCTCTGCTCAGCCCCCACACTCGCCTGGTATCTTCTTCCTCAGTACTCTGATAGCACCCAGCTTTCATCAGCACTTGGGGGAGATTTCAGTTCAGTTGTTATCACGTCTGCCTCTTCTATTGGAACCTGAGCTGGGACTCTCTCCTGTCTGCATCCCAAAGGCTTAGTGATGGTGCCAAGTGGTGCCTAGTAGGATCTCAACAAACACCCACTAAATGCATGGAAGAAAAGGTGAATAGCTGGAACTCTTAAAGATGTCTCTAGCTCCAAAGTTCTCAAAATGTGCTCCGTGAACCAGTGAATCAGCATTTGCTGGCAACTTAAGAGAAGAGTAAATTCTCCCGTTCCTACGACCTACTGAGTCAGAGGCTCTGGACTGGCATTAGCTCCAGGTGAAATCTATGCACAGGAAATGGAGAACCATCTAGACTGGGGCTTCTCAAACTGCAATGTGCATACTAATCACCTAGAGATCTTTTCAAATACCAATTCTGATTCACTGGTTTGGAGTAGGACCAGAGGTTCTGCATTTCTAACAAGTTCTTTGATAATACTGATGCTGGTCCATGAACCACACTTTGAGCAGCAAGGCTTTTGTCTACCCTAGTCCAAGGTCTGGCTGATTCACTGCCAGGCAGGGAGAAACAAACCTGTACTTGGGCAGTGATGCTAGTTCTCTGAGCTTTACTTTTCACATATACCACATGGAGATAATAATGTTTATACTTATTGAGCTAATTATCATGGATAAAGGAAATAATATATGCAAAGCATAATGCTTGGGGCATAATAAATGCTCGGTAAGTATTTTCCCCTTCCTTCTCCCTTCTCTACATGACTCCTTTTCATTTTTTCTTTCTCATCAAGATGTTAAACTTCTTAAACACAAAGACTACTCTTTTATCTTTCTGAAGCTAACAAATAAAGGTAGTTATTTGAATGATATTAAGTAAAGAGAAAATCTCCTTCAATTTTTCTTACAGTCCTTTAGGGTTTGACTGACAGGATATGGGGTGAATTCACAAGAGGTCAGAATGAGGAATAGAAAGAAAAAAGTTTCCTTCTAGCAAGCTGAGACTCAGGGAAGCAGAGCTAAGAGAACACCCATGTGGTTCAGAGCCAACAGCTGTCTCCCAGGCACCCGCTGCATGCCACACTGCCCAGTATTTGGGGACATGGCCTCAATGGGATGCTGGAGATGAGCGGATGGAGGAATGGAATGTGGGGGCCTCGGAAACACCTTCCTAATTGTGATCATTTGTCTTCCTGCAAGACACAGACCCTCATTTGGCTTGGCTGGGGATTGCGTAGGCAGGGGAGGTATGGAACATGGGGGGAGGAAGTCGGCATGAAATTAATTCCCTGCCTTTCCCTTCTGGAATGCCAATAATGTGCTGAGGACAGTGGGCAGTGCAGTTGGCTGCCAGCCCCCCTCCCCATCCTGGGCTCAGAGCCTCTGAGTCTTCTTGTTTGGGGGCACATGGATTCCCAAGCCTGTAGCATCCTGCCCCTTGTAAATCACAACCATCCTTGGGGAACTTGGCTATCTTCTCTGCGACCCACTCCCTGCTAGGGTTTCTTTCATACTGACACTCACAAGATCATTAGATGGGGCAGCAAACATCGGTGACAAAACCCAGTGGAACCCGCTCCAGATGGCAACATTTTGACCAATCAGAGGGACTGGGAGCCCATCTGCACTGCCCAGAGCTCACCAGAGCCTCACACTGTTGTACCATACTGCTCCCCGCAACTCCCTTCAATGTCTCTGGAGCCGACTCTAAACTGGTCAAGGCACCTGGGACTTTATTTTATCATGTACTCAATGGCTCTGACTCAGCATTAAGATGTTTCTCACTTAGATTTGTTTCACATTCACATGAGCTTATGTTTNCTACGACCTACTGAGTCAGAGGCTCTGGACTGGCATTAGCTCCAGGTGAAATCTATGCACAGGAAATGGAGAACCATCTAGACTGGGGCTTCTCAAACTGCAATGTGCATACTAATCACCTAGAGATCTTTTCAAATACCAATTCTGATTCACTGGTTTGGAGTAGGACCAGAGGTTCTGCATTTCTAACAAGTTCTTTGATAATACTGATGCTGGTCCATGAACCACACTTTGAGCAGCAAGGCTTTTGTCTACCCTAGTCCAAGGTCTGGCTGATTCATTGCCAGGCAGGGAGAAAGAAACCTGTACTTGGGCAGTGATGCTAGTTCTCTGAGCTTTACTTTTCACATATACCACATGGAGATAATAATGTTTATACTTATTGAGCTAATTATCATGGATAAAGGAAATAATATATGCAAAGCATAATGCTTGGGGCATAATAAATGCTCGGTAAGTATTTTCCCCTTCCTTCTCCCTTCTCTACATGACTCCTTTTCATTTTTTCTTTCTCATCAAGATGTTAAACTTCTTAAACACAAAGACTACTCTTTTATCTTTCTGAAGCTAACAAATAAAGGTAGTTATTTGAATGATATTAAGTAAAGAGAAAATCTCCTTCAATTTTTCTTACAGTCCTTTAGGGTTTGACTGACAGGATATGGGGTGAATTCACAAGAGGTCAGAATGAGGAATAGAAAGAAAAAAGTTTTCTTCTAGCAAGCTGAGACTCAGGGAAGCAGAGCTAAGAGAACACCCATGTGGTTCAGAGCCAACAGCTGTCTCCCAGGCACCCGCTGCATGCCACACTGCCCAGTATTTGGGGACATGGCCTCAATGGGATGCTGGAGATGAGCGGATGGAGGAATGGAATGTGAGGGCCTCGGAAACACCTTCCTAATTGTGATCATTTGTCTTCCTGCAAGACACAGACCCTCATTTGGCTTGGCTGGGGATTGCGTAGGCAGGGGAGGTATGGAACATGGGGGGAGGAAGTCGGCATGAAATTAATTCCCTGCCTTTCCCTTCTGGAATGCCAATAATGTGCTGAGGACAGTGGGCAGTGCAGTTGGCTGCCAGCCCCCCTCGCCATCCTGGGCTCAGAGCCTCTGAGTCTTCTTGTTTGGGGGCACATGGATTCCCAAGCCTGTAGCATCCTGCCCCTTGTAAATCACAACCATCCTTGGGGAACTTGGCTATCTTCTCTGCGACCCACTCCCTGCTAGGGTTTCTTTCATACTGACACTCACAAGATCATTAGATGGGGCAGCAAACATCGGTGACAAAACCCAGTGGAACCCGCTCCAGATGGCAACATTTTGACCAATCAGAGGGGCTGGGAGCCCATCTGCACTGCCCAGAGCTCACCAGAGCCTCACACTGTTGTACCATACTGCTCCCCGCAACTCCCTTCAATGTCTCTGGAGCCGACTCTAAACTGGTCAAGGCATCTGGGACTTTATTTTATCATGTACTCAATGGCTCTGACTCAGCATTAAGATGTTTCTCACTTAGATTTGTTTCACATTCACATGAGCTTATGTTTGTACCATCTAATGGTAGAAAATGGACCTTGGTAGGTTCCAGGCAAAGGCTCTCATCTGATGAGTGGGGCCATGCAGTGCTTGGAGTCCAGGTCACACCTGAGATCTCATGGCCAGGTGGCCCACGTAGGACCAGCACTGCCTCAGTGCCCTTTCAGGGGCACCATGAGGCGGGCACACTCAGCTTCAGCTTCCGGGAAAACCTGCTCACGTTATTTGCCCAGGAGTAAGCTTGGTATTGTCAAGTTCAAGCTCTGAAGACAAATGATTGCAGGTATTTCCCCACAGTGGGTGCTTCTAGAAATCAGATAGAAAAGTCTATGGCCCAGAGGGCACAGCTTACCTGTGTGAAAAGGAGTGTCTAGGGCCTGGTCCAGGAAGCTCTGTGGCAGTGAAAAAGATGAACAGAGAGGAAGAGAAGCCCTCAGGAGAGTGGGAACCAAGCTCCCGAGAGGACTCAGTGGGATAGGAAGGCCTAGGGAGGGACCCAGAGAAGCGCTTTCATGCTGTTTGATGTTTCCAATTAAGATGGTGGGGGCTCCTTCACATTGGCATCTACTAAATAGAACAACATCTATGTGTGAACAATATATATATGCATACACACATATACCTGTCCGTAGAATTCTTCTGTTTTAGAAGTAATGCATGCTTGCTCTTGATAGCTTGGAAAATACGGAAAATAGGAGATGGGACTTCCCTGGTGATCCAGTGACTAGGACTCCACACTTCCAGTGCAGGGGGGCCCCCAGGTTCAATCCCGGGTCAGGGAACTAGATCCTGCCTGCTGTACCTAAGAGTTCACGTGCAGTACTAAAGATCCCACATGCCTCAACAGAGATTGAAGGCTCCTGTGTGCCACAGCTAAGATTTGGTGCAGTCAAGCAAACAAGCAAGTAAATAAATATTTTAAAAACTTGAAAAAAGAAAGAAAAGAGAGAAAAGGAGATCACTCATACTTTCAACAGAGATGACCATTCTTAACCTTGTAGGTATATTTTTTCTGTATTTTTCTCTGTATCATTTTACCCAGTGGAGTCCATATTGAGTCTGTCCTTTTACATCTCACTTGTTTCAATTAACAAGTGCATTTTCCTTATGATTATGAATTGTTTATCCACAGTCCCCTTCTGAATGCATAGCAGTTCACCACTGTTTGCTTATTCTTTTGACAACAATTGGACCTTTGGATTGTTCTTGAATTTTTCACATGAAAATGTGAAAATAAAAACCAACTTCATACCCAGAGCTTTCATGTATAAAGAGTTAATCATAATAAGGACTTACTGGATAGCACAGGGAACACTACTCAATACTCTGTAATGGCCTATATGGGGAAAGAATCTAAAAAAGAGTGGGTATATGTGTGTGTATAACTGAGTCACTTTGCTGTGCGCCTGAAATGAACACAACATTGTAAATCAACTATACAACAACAACAACAAAATGACTGGACTCAACAGCTAATAAATATCATAATGGTATTGAGTTGTTTTCAGAAGAGATTTTTAAAAATGGAAGACAACTCAGTCAAAGGTTGATCAAGTTCCCAGTGTGCTGGCAAAGTATTTATTAAAAGGGTAGTTCCAATTTTCCATCCCATTGGCCTTGGTTTAGAGCTACATGAAAGGATCTGAGTTGCTACCTCAAGATATCAGAGCATGTAGGGGCAGTTCAGAAGATAGAAGTTCTGGGTTTGTGCTTCAACAAGTTCACCTTCACCAAATGCAAGCCTAACGTGACACATTTAGCCTTTATGGGCTTCAGTTTTCCCATTGTTGAAATGGAGATGTTAGGAAATTCCCCGGTGGTCCAGTGGCTAAGACTCCATGCTCCCAGTGTAAGGGGCCTGGGTTCAATTCTTGGTCAGGGAGCTATATCCTGCATGCCACAACTAAGAGATATAGGCTGTCACAACTAAGATTGGTGCAGTTAAATAAATAAATAAATATTAAACACCCCCCTGCCCCCACCCCGAGCCCCACAGTGGAGATGTTATATGGCTCCCTCATAGACTCATTCAGTCCAGAACTGAATAAGTCGCTGCATGTGACATGCTTACAATGGAGTGGGTAGTAAGCATCCAACAACAGCAACTAATAAAGATAATAATAACGGCCAGGGTCTCAAAGGCCCAGACCCCTGATTCATGCTCTTGGCAGTTGTAGGGAGCCAGGGCTGACCCTAGGTTCAGAGAGTCTGGGCACACACCCTCTCCTAGTACGTTCCACTGAACAAATTCTTATAATTTAATCATGACTTTTAAGGTTTGGAATGGTGGCTTTTACATTTTCCTGAAGCACCATTGCTGGCTGCTCTGTGTTATACTCCCTGTTTATATTACAATGCAAATTATTCCTGGTGGAGAGTTTACAAACTGCACTTCCATTATTAATAGGGTTATGATTTTCCCCATTCCACTCTTATCTCTATTGCTTGTGTCATNGAAACCTGTACTTGGGCAGTGATGCTAGTTCTCTGAGCTTTACTTTTCACATATACCACATGGAGATAATAATGTTTATACTTATTGAGCTAATTATCATGGATAAAGGAAATAATATATGCAAAGCATAATGCTTGGGGCATAATAAATGCTCGGTAAGTATTTTCCCCTTCCTTCTCCCTTCTCTACATGACTCCTTTTCATTTTTTCTTTCTCATCAAGATGTTAAACTTCTTAAACACAAAGACTACTCTTTTATCTTTCTGAAGCTAACAAATAAAGGTAGTTATTTGAATGATATTAAGTAAAGAGAAAATCTCCTTCAATTTTTCTTACAGTCCTTTAGGGTTTGACTGACAGGATATGGGGTGAATTCACAAGAGGTCAGAATGAGGAATAGAAAGAAAAAAGTTTTCTTCTAGCAAGCTGAGACTCAGGGAAGCAGAGCTAAGAGAACACCCATGTGGTTCAGAGCCAACAGCTGTCTCCCAGGCACCCGCTGCATGCCACACTGCCCAGTATTTGGGGACATGGCCTCAATGGGATGCTGGAGATGAGCGGATGGAGGAATGGAATGTGAGGGCCTCGGAAACACCTTCCTAATTGTGATCATTTGTCTTCCTGCAAGACACAGACCCTCATTTGGCTTGGCTGGGGATTGCGTAGGCAGGGGAGGTATGGAACATGGGGGGAGGAAGTCGGCATGAAATTAATTCCCTGCCTTTCCCTTCTGGAATGCCAATAATGTGCTGAGGACAGTGGGCAGTGCAGTTGGCTGCCAGCCCCCCTCGCCATCCTGGGCTCAGAGCCTCTGAGTCTTCTTGTTTGGGGGCACATGGATTCCCAAGCCTGTAGCATCCTGCCCCTTGTAAATCACAACCATCCTTGGGGAACTTGGCTATCTTCTCTGCGACCCACTCCCTGCTAGGGTTTCTTTCATACTGACACTCACAAGATCATTAGATGGGGCAGCAAACATCGGTGACAAAACCCAGTGGAACCCGCTCCAGATGGCAACATTTTGACCAATCAGAGGGGCTGGGAGCCCATCTGCACTGCCCAGAGCTCACCAGAGCCTCACACTGTTGTACCATACTGCTCCCCGCAACTCCCTTCAATGTCTCTGGAGCCGACTCTAAACTGGTCAAGGCATCTGGGACTTTATTTTATCATGTACTCAATGGCTCTGACTCAGCATTAAGATGTTTCTCACTTAGATTTGTTTCACATTCACATGAGCTTATGTTTATACCATCTAATGGTAGAAAATGGACCTTGGTAGGTTCCAGGCAAAGGCTCTCATCTGATGAGTGGGGCCATGCAGTGCTTGGAGTCCAGGTCACACCTGAGATCTCATGGCCAGGTGGCCCACGTAGGACCAGCACTGCCTCAGTGCCCTTTCAGGGGCACCATGAGGCGGGCACACTCAGCTTCAGCTTCCGGGAAAACCTGCTCACGTTATTTGCCCAGGAGTAAGCTTGGTATTGTCAAGTTCAAGCTCTGAAGACAAATGATTGCAGGTATTTCCCCACAGTGGGTGCTTCTAGAAATCAGATAGAAAAGTCTATGGCCCAGAGGGCACAGCTTACCTGTGTGAAAAGGAGTGTCTAGGGCCTGGTCCAGGAAGCTCTGTGGCAGTGAAAAAGATGAACAGAGAGGAAGAGAAGCCCTCAGGAGAGTGGGAACCAAGCTCCCGAGAGGACTCAGTGGGATAGGAAGGCCTAGGGAGGGACCCAGAGAAGCGCTTTCATGCTGTTTGATGTTTCCAATTAAGATGGTGGGGGCTCCTTCACATTGGCATCTACTAAATAGAACAACATCTATGTGTGAACAATATATATATGCATACACACATATACCTGTCCGTAGAATTCTTCTGTTTTAGAAGTAATGCATGCTTGCTCTTGATAGCTTGGAAAATACGGAAAATAGGAGATGGGACTTCCCTGGTGATCCAGTGACTAGGACTCCACACTTCCAGTGCAGGGGGGCCCCCAGGTTCAATCCCGGGTCAGGGAACTAGATCCTGCCTGCTGTACCTAAGAGTTCACGTGCAGTACTAAAGATCCCACATGCCTCAACAGAGATTGAAGGCTCCTGTGTGCCACAGCTAAGATTTGGTGCAGTCAAGCAAACAAGCAAGTAAATAAATATTTTAAAAACTTGAAAAAAGAAAGAAAAGAGAGAAAAGGAGATCACTCATACTTTCAACAGAGATGACCATTCTTAACCTTGTAGGTATATTTTTTCTGTATTTTTCTCTGTATCATTTTACCCAGTGGAGTCCATATTGAGTCTGTCCTTTTACATCTCACTTGTTTCAATTAACAAGTGCATTTTCCTTATGATTATGAATTGTTTATCCACAGTCCCCTTCTGAATGCATAGCAGTTCACCACTGTTTGCTTATTCTTTTGACAACAATTGGACCTTTGGATTGTTCTTGAATTTTTCACATGAAAATGTGAAAATAAAAACCAACTTCATACCCAGAACTTTCATGTATAAAGAGTTAATCATAATAAGGACTTACTGGATAGCACAGGGAACACTACTCAATACTCTGTAATGGCCTATATGGGGAAAGAATCTAAAAAAGAGTGGGTATATGTGTGTGTATAACTGAGTCACTTTGCTGTGCGCCTGAAATGAACACAACATTGTAAATCAACTATACAACAACAACAACAAAATGACTGGACTCAACAGCTAATAAATATCATAATGGTATTGAGTTGTTTTCAGAAGAGATTTTTAAAAATGGAAGACAACTCAGTCAAAGGTTGATCAAGTTCCCAGTGTGCTGGCAAAGTATTTATTAAAAGGGTAGTTCCAATTTTCCATCCCATTGGCCTTGGTTTAGAGCTACATGAAAGGATCTGAGTTGCTACCTCAAGATATCAGAGCATGTAGGGGCAGTTCAGAAGATAGAAGTTCTGGGTTTGTGCTTCAACAAGTTCACCTTCACCAAATGCAAGCCTAACGTGACACATTTAGCCTTTATGGGCTTCAGTTTTCCCATTGTTGAAATGGAGATGTTAGGAAATTCCCCGGTGGTCCAGTGGCTAAGACTCCATGCTCCCAGTGTAAGGGGCCTGGGTTCAATTCTTGGTCAGGGAGCTATATCCTGCATGCCACAACTAAGAGATATAGGCTGTCACAACTAAGATTGGTGCAGTTAAATAAATAAATAAATATTAAACACCCCCCTGCCCCCACCCCGAGCCCCACAGTGGAGATGTTATATGGCTCCCTCATAGACTCATTCAGTCCAGAACTGAATAAGTCGCTGCATGTGACATGCTTACAATGGAGTGGGTAGTAAGCATCCAACAACAGCAACTAATAAAGATAATAATAACGGCCAGGGTCTCAAAGGCCCAGACCCCTGATTCATGCTCTTGGCAGTTGTAGGGAGTCAGGGCTGACCCTAGGTTCAGAGAGTCTGGGCACACAGACTCTCCTAGTACGTTCCACTGAACAAATTCTTATAATTTAATCATGACTTTTAAGGTTTGGAATGGTGGCTTTTACATTTTCCTGAAGCACCATTGCTGGCTGCTCTGTGTTATACTCCCTGTTTATATTACAATGCAAATTATTCCTGGTGGAGAGTTTACAAACTGCACTTCCATTATTAATAGGGTTATGATTTTCCCCATTCCACTCTTATCTCTATTGCTTGTGTCATACATAATTCATGCTCACTACCCTTTGCTGGTCTCAGTGCCAGGGCACAGCACTCTCTCTCTCTCTCTCTCTCTCCCTTCTGCCGAGAACAGTAATTGGTATTCAGTGAGAGTACAATGGCCATAGCCCCCGCCTCAGGCTCTCTCGGAAGGCGTTCCCTGTAAGGCTCACTTGCAGGGGAGGTAGAAGTCCTGGACATCTGTGGTCTAGGCTTGAGACTCAGTGCCTGCTGAGTTCTGAATCTTTAAGCAGAAGCACGTGGGGCTTTTGGGGTTCCTAGCACAGAAATGGTCGGTCAGAAGGAAACCCTGGTTGAGGTTGGTTTACAGGATGACTGGGAGTACTGAGCTGGCTTCTCACTAGTGGGGTCTGAGTGTACTTGTGGAAAAGGCAGATTCTCCATCCTCACCACATATTCCCCATTACTGCTGTTTTATTGCTAAGTTCTGTCCAACTATTTGTGACCCCGTGGACATGGCTCCTCTGTCCATGGGATTCTCCAGGCAAGAATACTGGAGTGGGTTGCCATTTCCTCCTCCAGGGGATCTTCTGGACCCAGGGTTTGAACTCGCGTCTGTTGCATTGGCAGGCAGGTAATTTTTTACCATCTGAGCAACCAGGGAAGCCCATCACTTATATTTGGAAGCTTGCAAAAATGAATCAAATGAACTTATTTACAAAACAGAAATACTTACAGACATAGGAAGCAAACTTATGGTTATCAAAGGATGGAGAGGATAAATTAGGAATTTCTGATTAAGAGATACACACTACTATATATAAAACAGACAAACAATAAGGATTTACCATATAGCACAGAGAGCTATACTCATTAATTTGTGATGTTGTTGCTGTTCGTTTGCTAAGTTGTGTCCAACTTTTTGCAACCACATGGACTGCAGCACACCTGGCTTCCCTGTCCTTCACTATTTCCTGGAGTTTTCTCAGATAATAACCTCTAATGGAAAAGAATCTGAAAAAAGATATATGTATATATGTGTGTGTATATATATATATATATATAACTAAATTGCTCTGCTATGCTCCTGAAATTAACACAACATTGTAAATCAACTATACACTTCAATTTAAAATATTTACACAGATTCTCAGAAGTCAAAGCAAAAAGTACAGAAAGATACATATACTCAGAAACCCACATGGGAGCACACACACACACACACACACACACACACACACACAGGGACTCATCCACACACCCATGGACAGACACACAGAGGCACATATAAACAAGCACATATATAACTAGACACAGGCATAAACACAGAAATGCAGGCGGTGTTCACTTCCAGGAAACCTCGCTTCCTCTCTGACTTGCTGGGTGCGTGGAAAGCCACAGCCGACACAGTCAGACCCGCCCACTCCTCAAGGATCCCTGGGCTGCCCACTGAATCATGAAGCGCTTTCCTGTTTCAGCTTATTTTCTTCTGGCAAAAGGGAGCAACTTATTTCCAAGAAGTGGCGCCAGGGGAGCTCTCTGAACCCTCGCTGCGGCTGAGGCACATTTTGGTGTCCTGTCCTCCCAGATGCTCTGTTTACACAGCTCCTGTTTCCCCGGGGCCCTAAGAGGCACCACCTCCGGGTGCCATACAGCAGACAGTTGCAGTCTTTACAGCTTCTGTTTGTTGGCTGTTTGCAATACCCCTCTGGTTATTGCCAAGGATAAGGGGGTGCCTTTTGCCACCCTCTCTTTTGGAGGTCTTAATTCTAAGCTCTGGGAGCCAATAGCTGGCTTCAAGCCTCCTCTTTATGCCAAGTCTCCATGAAAAGTGTCCTCCTTGGCCACCTAGAGAAGTCACTTTGTGCTAGAGAAGCTCCTTTCCATGAATTAACCCTCTCTAAGACAGGATTGTTTCCTGGTTTGTTTTCCATTCTCTTCTTATCAGGAGCAGTGCCAGGCACACAGGAGGAACTTAATGAATATTTGGAGGTGCTATTTTTTTAAGTCTTTATTGGATTTGTTACATTATCGGGTTTTGTTTTCTGCTTTGGTTTTTTGGCAGTGGGGCATGTTGGACCTTAGTTCCCCAACAAGGACTGTACCAGCATCCCCTGCATTGAAAGGCAAAGACTTAATAACCACTGGACCACCAGGCAAGTCCCCAAAGTGCTATTGTGTTTTCTCATTTTACAGATGGAGGAACTGAGGCTTACAGTGGTGCCAACCTCAAACCTATATTTACGAGGTGAACATGAAATTGAACCCAGGTAGCTGGCCCTGCAGTTCAAGCTCACAACACTGTTCTGTGATGTCAGGAGAGTTTGGGCTTGCTGATCTGAGGGGCCTTGAATCTGGGGAACCATGTGATTTCTGATTTATGCCACAGTCCCTTTAAGGTTAATGGAGAGCCCAACTTATGGAAGCTGAACCCCATAATCAGGGTTATTGGGTCACTCCTCTGACTAGTTCCACCGGCTTTTGGGGTTTTCCTATTCCTTGTCTGTCCAAGTCTGGCTTAGTCTCCACCCAGAGCTTCCTGGGATCACAGGTTCCAGTTTCTCAGAGACAAAAACATACTCAGACCAAGCCCAGCTGAGTGTCTGTTCTGGGCCCATTAGGAAGGCCTCATCCCCGGAAACTCAGTGGCTGTGTGATGGTGCAGATTGATTCATTGACTGACTGATTCATTCATTCACTGCATATTTCCCATGTCATGGGTCTCAAGTAAGATCCCTAAGAGACAGAGCTGAAGTAGATGTAGCCGTTTTTCTCTAGAAGTGCAGGCTAGTGGACGGAACATGCACAGGACTGAATAAATCCTGGGGCATGAGATGAATGCAATAAGGAGGCTGGGCACATTAAGAAGAAAAAATGTCTATCTAACCTCAAATTCTCAAACTACAGTGAGCAATAGAATCACCTTAAACTATAGATTCAGGGGCCCCTGATATTCCACCTTGGAAAGTCTGGGAAGAGGTCCAAGTATCTACATACTTATCCATCTCTCCAGGCGACTCTGGGACAAGTGGTCTGGGGTGGAAGGACCACACACTGAGAAAATCTATACCAAGAAATCAGAGAAAATTTCAAGGGGACAATACTGTACTTTAAAGGGTGAATTAAGATTTGTCAACAAGCAAGAGCAGAAAAGACCTTACAATGCTATGAAGTAATTTTTAAAATATATGTTGTAAAAATAATCTAATTATGAAGAAATAAATGAAGTAAAAAATAAAAATGACTCACTCAGGGTAACCAATGTCCTTAGATTAGTATATATCCTAGGAGATATTTTTCTATTAACACAAAAAATTTGAGTATAATCCTCATGTATCCTTACAGCTACATCTGCTACTCTTTTTGTGCGTTTACAAATATGGCTTAGGGAGAAGGGGCCACTTTCATCTTGGCCTCCACTAATGGAACGTATACTGATACCCTCAAGACGCTCTAGCACACAGCGGGTTCCTCTTTTTCTGTTCTTCTAGGGTTTAAAGGATTCTTCCTCTTAGGTCCTCTCTATCTTTTGTGCTTTAAAAAAAAACCAATACAGCATTTTCTATTTTATTTAGTTTATTTTATAAATAACTTTCAATGAAGTATAATATATACGTGTCCGTGTCCTAAGTGTGTGTGTGAGTGTGCTTGCGCAGTTGCTCAGCTGTGCCCGACTCTTTGCGACCCCATAGACTGTAGCTCACCAGGCTGGGATCCTCCAAGGAAGAATACTGGAGTGGCTTGCCATTCCCTTCTGCAAGGGATCTTCCTGACCCAGGGATCAAACCCAGGTCTCCTGCACTGCAGGTGGATTCTTTACCATCTGGGCCAACAGGGAAGCCCACATATCCTAAGTAGGCTGCTGCTGCTGCTGTGAAGTCACATAGCTACTCAATTTTCTGAACCTGACTATATTCATGTGACCAGATCCTAATCATTACAAAGAATGTGAGCAGTGACCCATCCATTCCCACTCATTGTGTCCCACTTCACACTGGGACTCAGGAGAATCTGGGGCAGAATGAGGGATGGATTTGAGATCTAGATACAGTACTGTATACCAGGCCATCCCATTTTCCATTTACATGACTTCTCCTCCAAGATGTTCGCTTTGAACTTCTGTCTTTGAAGGATGCTCCCAAAGGTCACACAAAAAGGGCCTGGCCCCCGCAGGGGCAGATACAGAGCTGGTGGCTCTAAGCAAAGTCCAGAAGATGGGTCCTCGGAGCCAGGAGACAAGGCAGTCTGGAGTGAGCCTCAGAGCGGCTCAGACGCTGCTGACATGCGGATCTCAGTCAGTTCCTGTGCCCTCTTGCTGCTTGCTTTGCACAAACATGCCCCTGGAAGTACCCAAAAGGCTTCTTTGTGTTGAGTTCCAGCACAAATGACCCTTCTCTCCCTTCCTCCACTCCCTGCACCAGCCCCGTCCAGATCTTGGGGAGCCATCTCTTATGTTCTTTGAGCTTGTTTCTTCTTGAACTTCTTGAATTGCCACAGTGAACTCTGGGCCCTCAGTTCAGTTCACTTCAGTCGCTCAGTTGTGTCTGACTCTTTGCAACCCCATGAATCACAGCACGCCAGGCCTCCCTGTTCCATCACCAACTCCCGGAGTTCACTCAGACTCATGTCCATCAAATCAGTGATGCCATCCAGCCATCTCATCCTCCGTCGTCCCCTTCTCCTCCTGCCCCCAATCCCTCCCAGCATCAGTGTCTTTTCCAATGAGTCAACTCTTCGTATGAGGTGGCCAAAGTACTGAAGTTTCAGCTTTAGCATCATTTCTTCCAAAGAAATCCCAGGGTTGATCTCCTTTAGAATGGACTGGTTGGATCTCCTTGCAGTCAAAGGGACTCTCAAGAGTCTTCTCCAACACTACAGTTCAAAAGCATCAGTTCTTCGGTGCTCAGCCTTCTTCACAATCCATACATGATTCAACTCTCACATCCATACATGACCCCTGGAAAAACCATAGCTTGACTAGACAGACCTGTGTTGGCAAAGTAATGTCTCTGCTTTTCAATATGCTATCTAGGTTGGTCATAACTTTTCTTCCAAGGAGTAAGCGTCTTTTAATTTCATGGCTGCAGTCACCATCTGCAGTGATTTTAGAGCCCCCAAAATAAAGTCTGACACTGTTTTCACTGTTTCCCCATCTATTTCCCATGAAGTGATGGGACCAGATGCC
>SJYW01034389.1:811273-836465 GCA_006410735.1 Raphicerus campestris | reverse complement strand
GAGAAATATCAATAACCTCAGATATGCAGATGACACCACCCTTATGGCAGAAAGTGAAGAGGAACTAAAGAGCTTCTTGATGAAAGTTAAAGAAGAGAGGGAAAAAGTTGTCTTAAATCTCAACATTCAGAAAACTAAGATCATGGCATCCAGTCCCATCACTTCATGGCAAATAGATGGGGAAACAGTGGCTGACTTCATTTTTCTGGGCTCCAAAATCACTGCAGATGGTGACTGCAGCCATGAAATTAAAAGATGCTTACTCCTTGGAAGGAAAGTTATGATCATCCTAGAAAGCATATTAAAAAGCAGAGCATTACTTTGCCAACAAAGGTCCATCTAATCAAGGCTATGGTTTTTCCAGTGGTCACGTATGGATGTGAGAGTTGGACTATAAAGAAAGCTGAGTGCCGAAGAATTGATGCTTTTGAACTGTGGTGTTGGAGAAGACTCTTGAAAGTCCCTTGGACTGTAAAAAGATCCAACCAGTCCATCCTAAAGGAGATCAGTCCTGGGTGTTCATTGGAAGGACTGATGTTGAAGCTGAAACTCCAGTACTTTGGCCACCCTATATGAAGAGCTGACTCATTTGAAAAGACCCTGATGCTGGGCAAGATTGAGGACAGCAAGAGAAGGGGATGACAGAAGATGAGATGGTTAGATGGCATCACAGATTTGATGGACATGGGTTTGGGTGGACTCTGGGAGGGAGTTGGTGATGGACAGGGAGGCCTGGTGTGCTGCGTGTGGTTCATGGGGTCACAGAGTTGGACATGACTGAGCAACTGAACTGAACTGATGGATAACCCAGGATGATTCCACTTCAAGATTCTTAATTTAATTACATCTCCAAAGACCCCCTTTTCCAAAGAAGATTACACTCACAGGATCTGAAGGTTAGGACCTGGGCAAGGTTTTGGGGAGGCCACCCATCAGCCTATATAAGCAAAGCAAGTAGCCATAGAAGCTACGAGGTATATGTGTCAAGATCTGACCCCACCTGTGTGCCATGTTGTGGTTGATTCACAGAAGGTGTCAGGTCAAGTTGCGTTGTGTCTGAGCCACATGGTGTGGTTATAACTGAGACAGAAGGCATGACAGCTGCTTGCGTGTGTTTTTCTCTCCTGCCCTCTGCCTCCCAATCAAACCAACACTAACCTTACTTATGGGCAAGGGTGGTGGCCCAGCACCATTTTGTAAATGCCAACCATTGATTTAAGACTTCATGGACATTTGAAANCCGAAGAATTGATGCTTTTGAACTGTGGTGTTGGAGAAGACTCTTGAAAGTCCCTTGGACTGTAAAAAGATCCAACCAGTCCATCCTAAAGGAGATCAGTCCTGGGTGTTCATTGGAAGGACTGATGTTGAAGCTGAAACTCCAGTACTTTGGCCACCCTATATGAAGAGCTGACTCATTTGAAAAGACCCTGATGCTGGGCAAGATTGAGGACAGCAAGAGAAGGGGATGACAGAAGATGAGATGGTTAGATGGCATCACAGATTTGATGGACATGGGTTTGGGTGGACTCTGGGAGGGAGTTGGTGATGGACAGGGAGGCCTGGTGTGCTGCGTGTGGTTCATGGGGTCACAGAGTTGGACATGACTGAGCAACTGAACTGAACTGATGGATAACCCAGGATGATTCCACTTCAAGATTCTTAATTTAATTACATCTCCAAAGACCCCCTTTTCCAAAGAAGATTACACTCACAGGATCTGAAGGTTAGGACCTGGGCAAGGTTTTGGGGAGGCCACCCATCAGCCTATATAAGCAAAGCAAGTAGCCATAGAAGCTACGAGGTATATGTGTCAAGATCTGACCCCACCTGTGTGCCATGTTGTGGTTGATTCACAGAAGGTGTCAGGTCAAGTTGCGTTGTGTCTGAGCCACATGGTGTGGTTATAACTGAGACAGAAGGCATGACAGCTGCTTGCGTGTGTTTTTCTCTCCTGCCCTCTGCCTCCCAATCAAACCAACACTAACCTTACTTATGGGCAAGGGTGGTGGCCCAGCACCATTTTGTAAATGCCAACCATTGATTTAAGACTTCATGGACATTTGAAACTGATGAAGGACTGTAGTCTAGGTAACAAGATTTTATCAACATTAGTTTTCTGGTTTTGACGTTGTGTAACAGTGGTAAAATGCTGCCATTTGGGGACAGCTGGACAAAAGTCCAAGAGACTCCATATACTATTATTATATTATTATTGCTGTTATTACAATTAGTATCATAACTTCTGATGAGTTTATAATCATTTTAAAATAAAAAGTTAAAAAAAAATCAAACAACTTGATAATATTCAAAACTCTCACCAGAAAAAAATAACCTTTATGGGCCTTTCTGGGCTAGATGGTAGAAGCGTGCCCCCCAAAGCCCGAGCCTGACATGGGCTGAATTACCACTCCCAGGGTGGCCTGGGATTCTCATCCTCCCAGGCCACTGGGAAGCAGCCTCACCCTGGCCTAGACCCATCCCCACCCCAGGCCTCCTGGCAGCCTGTTCGACCTCCTCCCTGGGAAGGCGGTCCTGCCAGGCCCTCCCCAAGCCTCCCCAGGCCAGGGCTGGTCGGGTTTACAGACACACGGCTGGGTTGTCCTGGCACCACCTCACCCTGAAGCCCAGGTTGAGCCCTGCTGTTGCTGCCACTTGCACACAGCTCTGGCTCCTGTGGGCCTCTCCCTCGTGTTTCCCTGGAGGCACTGCGGCCTCAGTGACCCTGTCCTGAGTCAGAAGCTCTGGGCTCCTTGGAGGTGTTCCTCCGGCGGGGGCCGGCCCAGCCTAGCGTGACTCTGCCTGTCACCCGACTCACGTTCCTCCTCCTCTTCCTCCTGCGACAGCGTGCTTGGTGCCTGCCTTCCTCCCCCAGCAGACTCCAGCTTCCACTAGTCTGGGCAAGTCGCAGGCACCTTGCCTGGGCCACTCTTCTGGTTCTTTCCTCCCTCCTCACCCATGTGGAAGCTGGCTGTGAGTTCTATCATGTGGTCTGCTGGTTTGGTGCCCTTGGGGTTGTAGACTTGGGAGTCCATGGACAGACTCTGGGGACTCTAGAAACCCCTGAACTTGTGTGCAAAATGTCTACACATTTTCCCAGGAAAGAAATAGATTTGCAGATGGATCCAACACCCACACATAATTAAGACTCTCTGAAGGGGCTGTAGCCTAACTATCAGGCATTTAGCCTCAGGCATCAGCCTGCTGGGCTGTGATACTGTTTCTGTCAAGTTGCTTCATCCCCATGCCTCAGTTTCCTCTCATGAACTAAATGAGAGCCTTGATCATGTCTGGAGGTGATATGGAATAAGTGAAAAAGTCACATCAAGTTCTTGGCACCTCCCCAGAAAGAACTCAGTGTAGATGCTCTGGGAATATTTTTAAGTGAATGAATTAATTTTCGGCTGCACTGGATCTTCACTGCTGCCTATGGGCTTTTCTAGTTGTGGTGAGCAGGGGCTACTCTCTAGTTGTAGTACAGAGGCTTCTTACTCTGGTGTCTTCTCACGTTGCAACTTGTGGGTTCTAGAACTTGGGCTGAGGAGCTGCAGCATGCAGGCTTAGTCACCTTGCAGTGTGTGGGCTCCTAGTTCCCTGACCAGGGATTGAATCCATGTTCCTTGCACTGGCAGGCAGACTCTTAGCCACTGGATCACCAGGGAAGTCAATGATCTGCTATTTTTTTTATCTGTCTTGAGCACCTAGGATCTCCCTTCATACTTATAATAGCTACGCGGGGTAGCAGTTATCAACCTCCTTTGAGAGACTTCCCTTACCCCACATCACACAGACATGAAAAGGCGGAGCTGGGATTTGGACTCATAGTTTCCTTCCTTTCTGCTACACATTACTGCTACTCAACCCAAAGAGAACGAGAAGATATAAAGGTGATGGGGTGAGAAGGTATCTTGTATTTTAAAACTCCTTTATGTGTTCTGGAAAGTCTTTCTGGTGTTGTTTTCTGAGGTGTACTGTGTTTGTACAGGGTAGTAATGAGACAGGACAAAATCTTAGAATGGCCTGACTCCAGGTGATGTGCTATGCTGGAAATCCTTTGCCTTTGGAAATGCTATTCCTCCCTTTACCTAAGGTCTGCCTGGCCATTGGTCCAAACCCATTGCACATGACACCTGCCCTGGTGTCATCTGAGCAGACTCCATCTCTGACCTTGTCGGTATTTGTTGCCTTTCAGCACTGACCTGCGTTCACCCTGTCATTTAATACACGGCACTGTGGCTTCTTTGAGGACTCTCCATTCCTGTCTTTTCAACAATGTAACGTTTGTGCTAAAGGCACCTTTTTGCCCTTTGTGCTCAGCTTGGCTCCTGGTATCTAATAAGGGTCTGATGAGACAGAATGAATCCTCTCTATTCCTTGCTGGTAGTGGTTTAGTCGCCAAGTCGTGTCTGACTCTTGTGATCCCATGGACTGTAGCCTGTCAGGCTCCTCTGTCCATGGGATTCTCCAGGCAAGAATACTGGAGTGGGTTGCCATTTCCCTCTCCAAGGGATCTTCCCTACCCAGGAACTGAACCCAGGTCGCCTGCGTTGCAGGCAGATGATTTACCAATTGAGCTATGAGGGATCAGGATTAAATCCAAAGTCTTTACCTTGATCCACAGGCCATGCCTGAAATCCTTGCCCTCTACTGTGGATGCATCTCATGCCAATGTCTATCACCTCATGAGCTCAGACATAGCTTCTCTTTCACTTTTAAATATAATAGCCTCTCTTGCTTTAGAATGTCCATAACTCTGATCACAATTTCAATGTATTTGGGACTTCCCTAGTAGGCCAGTGGTTAAGACTCTAAAACTCCAATGCAGGGGGCACAAGTTGATCGCTGGTCAGGGAACTAAGATCCCACATGCTCTGTGGCACAATCAAAAATATCAAAAAGCAATTTCGATATAATTGATTATGCAACTAGAAGTTGAACTATGTGCAGCATCTGTGAGATAGTTGCTGCGAAGTCGCTTCAGTGGTGTCCGACTCTGTGCAGCCCCATAGACGGCAGCCCACTGGGCTCCCCCATCCCTGAGATTCTCAAGGCAAGAACACTGGAGTGGGTTGCCATTTCCTTCTCCAATGCATGAAAGTGAAAAGTGAAAGTGAAGTCGCTCAGTCGTGTACGACCCTTAGCGACCCCATGGACTGCAGCCCACCAGGCTGCATGGAAAGTCCATGGGACTTTCCAGGCAAGAGCACTGGAGTGGGATAGTTAAATGTAGGCAATTTCATATGACTCTAAAGAATAATGATTTGATGATGGTTCATCCCTGGACTGTAAGCTCTGTGGATGCTGCCTAAAAGGGTCCAGCAAATGATAGATACTCAACATTTACATAATCGATGAATAGTCAACCACCTACATTTTTACCATCTAATTCCTTGACCGTACACATCCTAAAGTGTTGAGAGTTGTGTAAGCATTCAGAATTTCACACCATTCTCTGATTTAAGCCAGTTCTTTGTTACAAAGAGGAAATAAAGAATTCTATCCCCCTAGGCTTCCCTTGTGGCTCAGCTGGTAAAGAATCCACCTGCAATGTGGAAGACCTGGGTTCAATCCCTGGGTTGGGAAGATTCCCTGGAGAAGGGAAAGGCTTTAGTATTCTGGCCTGGAGAATTCCATGGACTGTGTAGTCCATGAGGTTGCAAAGAGTCGGACACGACTGAGCGACTTTCACACACACACACAAATCTAGATATTCCAATGAAGCATCTCGCCTTTCTAAATTCTCTAGCCACCTGGGTCTAGACTAGTTTTGATTTAGGCAATCATGGTCAGGGTAAAGCACTGAGAACCATCAGGGCTAAGGCACTTCTCAGAGCTTGTCCTTCTACCAAGAAAGGGAGAGCAGTTTTTTGGCAGAATCTCAGATGGGCCATTTATAGTAGCTGTTAATGGGCAAAGTGTTACCTTTCTGAACCCCAACTTCCCCATGGGAATATTTATACAGTCAGTCCACATCCCAGAATTGTAAAGACTAAAGGATATAACAAGTGAAGAGCCAGTGTAGAAGTCCTTTATTATTTTTGCACTCACTGTGGTCAGGAACAGGTAAGAAGGCAGCTTCAGACCTGGAGGTATTGGGGAGCCCAGGGAATAGAGTTGCTGGGCTTGTGTCCCTTGCGGCTACAGTTAGCTCATACCAGGCAGCTGACTTGGGACTAAACATTCATTATCTCACTTTGTCTTCAAAATCCCTGCCTGAGGTAAAAACTGTGTTCATTTTATCTTTTTTACAGATGAAGAAACTGGGCTCAGAAAAGTGAAGTTAATTACCTTATCTATGTACCCAGTCAGAGGAGGAAGTAAGATTAGAACCCGAGTCACTTTTTCTTTTTTAACTTTTACAATGTGTTGGCTTCCACTGTACAGCAATGGAAATCAGCCACAACTGCACACATGTCTCCTCTCTCTTGAGCCTCCCCCTTCTCCTCCCATCCCTCTTCTCTAGGTCATCACGGAGTGCCAGATTGGACTCCCTGTAGAACCCAAGTCTTTTTGTTAAAAACAAACAAACAAAAAAAACAAACATATTTATTTGGCTGCACTGGGTTATAGCTGTGGCATGCAGGATCTTTAGTTACAGCATGTGAGATCTAGTTCCCTGGCCAGGGATGGAACCTGGGCCCCTTGCACTGGAAGCCCAGAGTCTTAGCCACCGGACCACCATGGAAGTCCCCAGAATCCAAGTCTTTATCCCAAGAAAAACAGATACTTTTCTCTTTGGGGCCTTCCTGTAGACAACAAATATCACTGCTCTTTATGCTCTTCATGCATTTCTTTCTTGGCCACTATTCTAATGGTAAATAAATAATGGATTGCTACTGTAAAGCCTGATTTCTTGGCTATACCCAGGTAAATGTCCACTGGCTTCAGGAGCAATTAGCTTCAATGAGATGTTGCCTGATTAATAATAATACCACCACCTGCTATTTATAGATGGCTATTCTCCAAGGAGTCCAAAATGCTTAGCAGACATTATCTAATCCAGTCCTGCTGTGTTACCGTAAATCTGGTCTGGGCTTGTGGTACTTCTGCCTTTTCATAGAGAGGGCTCATGTTCAGAGAGGGTTTAGATCTTGGCTTCCATCACACAGAAGGTTGGCATCCCCTACTCCTGGTCTATAAGTGGTTTTTTTGACCTTTGCTCTCCAAGGAAATTAAACCAGGTCTGTTATCAGGATTTCTGCTTTCTGTGAGCCTCTGGCATTGCTCAGACCACAGGAGCTGGACAGACAGCTTCATGAAAATTTCTAAGGTTTTGCAAAAGGTTTGTCTGGGCTCACTTTCAGGCAGCAGCATCTTTGAATCGCTCCTGGGATCTGCATCAAGGTTGCCATCTCCTCCTCTCCTCCTCTACATCCTTTTTCACTGTCTGCACTCTTCTCTTGTTTTCCTCCCCATCCTTCTTCTTCCTCTTCTTCTCCTCCTCTTCCTTCTTCAACACGCACTTATTTGGAGCTAATTTTATGCTAATGAAGTCGCTCAGTCGTGTCCGACTCTTTGCGACCCCATGGACTGTAGCCTACCAGACTCCTCCATCCATGGGATTCTCCAGGCAAGAGTGCTGGAGTGGGTTGCCACTTCCTTCTCCAGGGGATCTTCCCGACCCAGAGATCAAACCAGGGTCTCCTGCATTGGAGGCAGATACTTTAACCTCTGAGTAAGCACTTTATAGGAGCTGCTTGACTTATTCCTCACAGGAGATATTGATTGATAGGTATCATTGCCAATCTCATTAGATAGAACAGAAAACTGAGGCTCAGAGTGGATAAATTCCATTCTGATTGTTGACAGTGTAAACTTTCCCAGATCAACTTGAGAAACTCTGTAGCATTACCACCCAGCACAGTGTCTGGCAGGCATAAAACACCCAGTGAATAGATGCTCACTAGAATAACAGAATAACTATCATTTATTAAATATAGGGAGCTAATTTTATGCTAATGAAGTCGCTCAGTCGTGTCCGACTCTTTGCGACCCCATGGACTGTAGCCTACCAGACTCCTCCATCCATGGGATTCTCCAGGCAAGAGTGCTGGAGTGGGTTGCCACTTCCTTCTCCAGGGGATCTTCCCGACCCAGAGATCAAACCAGGGTCTCCTGCATTGGAGGCAGATACTTTAACCTCTGAGTAAGCACTTTATAGGAGCTGCTTGACTTATTCCTCACAGGAGATATTGATTGATAGGTATCATTGCCAATCTCATTAGATAGAACAGAAAACTGAGGCTCAGAGTGGATAAATTCCATTCTGATTGTTGACAGTGTAAACTTTCCCAGATCAACTTGAGAAACTCTGTAGCATTACCACCCAGCACAGTGTCTGGCAGGCATAAAACACCCAGTGAATAGATGCTCACTAGAATAACAGAATAACTATCATTTATTAAGTATAGGTGTATTATGCATCATAATTTTCATTGCTTATAGCAATCTGATGAGGTAGGTCCTATTTTACAGAAAATGATCTAAGGCTCAGAAAGGTAAAAAATTTACAAAGTTCACACAGTTAAAAAATGAGGTTATATTGTATTAATTAATAAATAATTAATTCCTGGTTTTCCAGATTCCTGAATCTTTACACTTAATCCATAGCTCGTTGGAATAAATGAAGGGTTGGCTGGTGGATGGATGGAAGTGAGAGAAGTAGATGGGACCAGGATTCTCCTCCCATGCCATTCTTGGTGACGACAGGGTAAGGATGATAAAGACACACATGTAGCATAGTCTAAAACCTTCAAGGACTTATGTAAATTGTCCTGGAGTTGCTTACCCATGAGAGACTTTCACTCTAAAGTTGGACACTTAAAAACATTTTTTATTGGAATATAGTTGATTTACAATGTTGTGTTAATTTCAGGTATACAAGAAAATGAATCGGTTGTGCACATACATATAGCCACTCTTTTTTAGACTCTAAAAATATGGAACACTTCATGAATTTATGTGTCATTCTTGTGCAGGGCTCATACTAACTTTCTCTGTATAGTTCCAATTTTAGTATATGGGCTGCTGAAGCAAGCATTCAGTTCAGTTCAGTCACTCAGTCATATGTGACTTTTTGCGACCCCATGGACTGCAGCACACTAGGCTTCCCTGTCCATCACCAACTCCCAGAGCTTGCGCAAACTCATGTCCACAGAGTCGGTGATGCCATCCAAACATCTCATCCTCTGTCGTCCCCTTCTCCTGCCTTCANTCACATGGCAACTTTATTTGTAGGTTTTCAAGGAACTTCCATACTATTTCCCACAGTGGCTACACAAATTTATAGTCCCACCAACAGTGGAGGAGGGTTCCCTTTTCTTCACATCCTCTGTAGTATTTTTTTTAAATGGAGAACTTTATCCTTGGTTTTTTAAAAAAATAATTTATGTTAATTGGAGGCTAATTACTTTACAAAATTGTGGTGGTTTTTGCCATACACTGACATAAATCAGCCATGGGTGTACATGTGTTCCCCATCCCAAACACCGCTCCCACCTCCCTCCCCATCCCATCCCTCTGGGTTGTTCCAGTGCACCAGCTTTGAGTGCCCTGTTTCATGCACTAAGCGTGGACTGGTCATCCTCTTCATCTAGCATTAATTTTTACAGACTTTTAAAATGATGGCCATTCTGACTGGTGTGAGGGGATACCTCAATGTAATTTTGATTTGCATTTTCTCTAATAATTAGTGACTTTGAATATCTTTTCATTGCTTATTGGCCAACTGTATATCTTGTTTATTGGCTATTGAGTTGTATGCACTATTTGCACATTTTGGAAATTAAGCCTTTGTTGATCACATCACTTGCAAATATTTTCTCCCTGTCAGTAGGTTGTCTTTTTGTTTTGTTNTTAGTGACTTTGAATATCTTTTCATTGCTTATTGGCCAACTGTATATCTTGTTTATTGGCTATTGAGTTGTATGCACTATTTGCACATTTTGGAAATTAAGCCTTTGTTGATCACATCACTTGCAAATATTTTCTCCCTGTCAGTAGGTTGTCTTTTTGTTTTGTTTATGGTTTCCTTTGCTGTGCAAAAGCTTATAAGCTTGATTAGATTCCTTTTTTTCATATATTTTAAAGTCACACAATATAACTATTAAACTCTTTCTTCAATCACCTTGATTTCTTCTGCTTTTTATTGAGTATTTTTAATGCATTTCATTTTTTTTTCTTTTTCTTTTTAACCATTTATATAATCTGTATTAAATTTAGCTCTTCTTGTTTGAACTAAGGAGTTTTAACATAATTTTGCCTCCCCCCTCTACCATTCTCTCTTTTTTTCCTCTTCCACTTCACAGTTTTTGTTAGCAGAAATTTTAGCTACAAAGTACTGATATAGAATTATTGTTGTTGTTGTCATTTACTTCAAATATCAAGTCTTCCAAATGCAAGTTTTACTTTATTATATGGTCTTAAGCTTAAAACAGTGATTTAATCTTTCTTGTATTTTTAACTGATTTCAGTGCTCATGAATAGCCATTTTATACCATTTTTGAGTTCTGGATTTTGCTTTAGTGTTCAGTTAAGCAGGACCCATTCTAAGTCACTTTCCCAAAAAAAGTGCATCAGTGATCTATTATAGAACCCCCTGAATATGTGAAAGGAATTGTGGTTTTATTAACCTGCCTCACAGATGAAAACTTAGCTGATGGGAGATAAGAAACACAGTCCAGTCAAGGATCACACAAGAAACCACTGCAGTTCAGGAACGCTGTCGCTTCAGCTGCAGGTCCTGGGTGCTCTTTGTGCAGGACTCAGGTGTGGGTCTTGACCTTCCCCCTTGCTAAAGTGCATCGTGTACTGTTTGGCCTGCCACTGGACTACAAGTCAACCTTGGTCTCTTCTAGACCTGGACCCTGGACTCCCAGGGTTCACTGGGCAATGTCGTGACATCATGGTGCTGGAAGCAGCCAGAGAAGAAAACCAGTGCCATGGCAGGTGGACCCTTCAGATACCAACCCCTGGAGACCCTGCTAGCCTATCATCCTGGCACCACTTATATCTGCCCATATCTATGGGAGCATCCTCTGGGCTCGCAGATTATTATTAACCACATATATCTTCATGCTCCAAATCCTTTAGAATGCATGTGTTCAACCCACCTTTTAAGTAATGATTTAACATGATGTTTATAGTCTCATCATGGGCTTCCCAGATGGTGCTCGCTAGTGGTAAAGAACCCTTTTGCTAATGCAGGAGATGTCAGAGACCTGTGTTCGATCTCTGGGTCTGGAAGATCCCCTGGAAGAGGGCATGGCAATGCACTCCAGGATTCTTGCCTGGAGAATCCGATGGACAGAGGAGCCTGGCTGGCTATTGTCCATAGGGTTGCAAAGAGTCGGACACAACTGCAAGGACTTAGCACACACGCACGCATAGTCTCATGATAGTGTTACGTTGCTTTACATTGACTGTCTTATGCCTTCATCCAGATATTAAATATTTCATAATCCTCATAACAGATGAGGAGACTGAGGCTGAAGGAGGTTATGTTCCTTGCTCAGAGGCACTTGCCTGGTAAGTGACAGATCCTATAGCAGAACCCAGCATTCTGAGTCATGACCCTTAATGTCACCCCTGGAGTTATTTGCCATCTTGCTGGCAGAAGACTGGCTGCAGTGTCTCTGTTGGCTCTTCCTAGGTCCCTGCACTGCTCCCAGCCCCCCTGAGATCGCCTCTTCTCTAGTTTTCACATACAAGTTAGGCTTCAGGGTTTCTGGGCTCCCACAGTTTTAGCTCTGTGGGTTTCCCCTAAACTCCCCTCCTGTGCAGGATGAACCAGAGAGGGGCCTGCCATAACTTCAAGCTGGGCTTTAGCCTCAGGCTGGGAACAGACCCACCCTCACCCTGAGGTCCCAGGGCTCACCGCCTTCTAGGTTTTATTGCTTTGGAAAGAAGGATTGAGGGGAATTGTTTACAGGCCTGGAAGGAGCAATAACATTTGCAAGCATTTCTGCCTCTTACTTAATAAATCTTTATGTCTCCTCGTGCACCCATTCACCTTAAAAACACACACACACATACACACTCTCACATAGAAAAAATGGAAGGAGGGTTTTTTTAGTTTTAGGTTCACTGAGTTTAAAAATCTCTTGAACTCCATCCACATGACCCTCAACCTGAGCCGTGCAGTTCTTTGAATAGGGAGCAGAGTATGTGGCTGGAAGTGACTTCCAAAGACATGCAAGCCTTCCTGTGCTGCAGAGAAGCTACAGGGCTTGCCCCAGGGCTGCCACACTCCACCCCCTTGGGCTTGCTCCAAGCTCTCTGAGGTATAGGAGGATGGGGTGGTGGGTGGCATGGGGCAAAGGAGAGCAAATCTCCTCAGCCCAAATCCCAGAGTATGCCTTAGGGAGTCAAGCAAAATGAGAAAGCACTGATGGCAGGCTAGAGAGAGAAAAATGTTAGTTCTTGGCATGAGTTTAGATTTCAAGTAGAGATTTATACACATGACATAAGGGTTATACTAATTGAACAGTTATAAGTCCAGACATTATTCTAAACTCTATGTGTGGTCACAAAATCCCTTCAAGGTAAGTACTATTATTATCCTCATCTTTTAGATGTAGAAACAGATGCTCAGAAAGGCAAACTAACCTACCCAAAGTCACACAGCTATAAGGAACAGAGCTAGTATTCACCTGGAAAAACAGTTGATTTTCAGAGCCTGTGATCTTGAGGGCCCTCTTACACAGCTCCTTCTGCTCAGCAGTGACCTTGGCTCAATGATACTGAGTACCAGGACCTGGGACATTCAGATAAGGGAATCAGTATCACTAAGTTCCGCCCCCTCATCCTACCCTCCGTGTGCTAGTTAATTTTTATAAATTAGCCCTTTCCATATTCACAGTGAGCTTTGAGATGGATTATAATCCTCTTTATTCAGATGAGGAAGAAGTTTCAGAGAGACTAAATCCACCCAAACTGGGATTCATAGTGTTGCCTGACATCTGGTTAACTCCAAGGAAGAGGTAATTTGTGTTTATACAGATCAGGGACGGCTTCTCTGGTGGCTCAGCAGTAAAAAAATCCACCTGCCAATGCAGGAGAGGTGGGTTGGATCCCTGGGTCAGGAAGATTCCCTGGAGGAGGAAATGGCAACCCACTCCAGTATTCTTGCCTGGGAAATCCCATGGTCAGAGGAGCCTGGTGGGCTCCAGGGGGTTGCAAAGGTCTGACTCGACTTAGTGACTGAACAACAATAAGAGGTCAGGGAAACAATGAAATTCATTCATTTAATACTTATTGAGAACTTTTCGTATTGTCTGTACTTCTGGGAAAGCTATGACACTCAAAGCTCTGAAGCTATAAGACTTTGGTTCCTGTCTCCAATCCTGAAAAGCCCTCATACATGGCCTTCGAGGACTCCTAAGTGAGGCACGATTCCCCACACTGCTGAGAGCCACAACACCTCCACCTTGCTTCTGCTTTAGTCACCACTAGACTGCAAACTCACTTCATGGAAAATACATGGGGAAGCAGTGGAAACAGTGTCAGACTTTATTTTGGGGGGCTCCAAAATCACTGCAGATGGTGATTGCAGCCATGAAATTAAAAGACGCTTAGTCCTTGGAAGAAAAAATTATGACCAACCTAGACAGTTGGTTGGTCAAAAGCAGAGACATTACTTTGCTGACTAAGGTCCGTCTAGTCAAGGCTATGGTTTTTCCTTTGGTCATGTAGGGATGTGAGAGTTGGACTGTGAAGAAGGCTGAGCACTGAAGAATTGGTGCTTTTGAACTGTGATGTTGGAGAAGACTCTTGAGAGTCCCTTGAACTGCAAGGAGATCCAACCAGTCCATTCTAAAGGAGATCAGCCCTGGGATTTCTTCGGAAGGAATGATGCTAAAGCTGAAACTCCAGTACTTTGGCCACCTCATGCGAAGAGCTGACTCATTGGAAAAGACTCTGATGCTGGGTGGGATTGGGGGCAGGAGGAGAAGGGGACAACAGAGGATGAGATGGCTGGGTGGCATCACTGACTTGATGGACCTGAGTCTGGGCGAACTCCGGGAGATGGTGATGGACAGGGAGGCCTGGCGTGCTGAGATTCATGGGGTCGCGAAGAGTCGGACATGACTGAGCAACTGAACTGAACTGAACTGAGACCGTAAACTTGAACTTGCTTCCCTCACAAACCATGAGGTCAGTTGTATGCTTGTATAAGTAGAAGAGTGAGGGAAAGATCTGTTTTCTGGGTGGAAGAGTTAAGTCTTGAGAACCTTCTTTAATTCAGCAAATGTACTGAGGATCTGAGAGGATGGGGGCCATTTGTGAAAGAATGAGAGCCCAGGGAGGGTTGGGGTCTTTGGGAGAGATGGGCACACATTTTGGGGCACAGCAGCCAGTGGGGAGTCCCTACCAGTTTTGTAACTCTCTGATTCCATGAATCCAAGTCCTTCTTTTCAGAGGTCTTTCCTTCCTTCTTTCTCTAAGATTATATTTATATGTGTGCATGTGTGCACACCGTTGCTTTAGTCATGTCTGACTCTGCAATCCTATGCACTGTGGTCCACCAGGCTCCTCTGTCCATGGGATTTTTCAGGCAAGAATACTAGAGTGGGTTGCCATGCCCTTCTCCAAGGGATCTTTCTGACCCGGGGATCAAACCCACGTTTCCTGCATTCCCTGCATTACAGGTGGGCTTTTTACCACTGAACCACTGGGAAAGACTGTATTTATAGATACCTTCCCCAAAATACTTTCCAAGATTTCTACCTGTACTTTCAAGTCAGCTCAAAGCTTTTAATAAAATAATTTAAGTCAAGGCTATAGTTTTTCCAGTAGTCATGTATGGATGTGATAGTTAGACTATGAAGAAAGCTGAATGCCGAAGAACTGATGTTTTTGAACTGTGGTGTTGGAGAAGACTCTTGAGAGTCCCTTGGACTGCAAGGAGATCCAACCAGTCCATCCTAAAGGAGATCAGTCCTGAGTGTTCATTGGGAGGACTGACGTTGAAGCTGAAACTCCAATACTTTGGCCACTTTTCTTCTTTGGTGAAGAGCTGACTCATTTGAAAAGACCCTGATGCTGGGAAAGATTGAAGGCAGGAGGAGAAGGGGACGACAGAGGATGAGATGGTTGGATGGCATCACTGACTCAATGGACGTGAGGTTTGGTAAACTCCGGGAGTGGGTGATGGACAGCGAGGCCTGGTGTGCTGCGGTCCGTGGGGTCATAAAGAGTCAGACACGACTGAGCGACTGAACTGAACTGAACTGAAACTCTCAGTTATTATTCCTAAAACTCGGTTTGTTCCTTTCTTCTCTTGAAAGTATGTTTCAATTTCTTTACCTTTGTGTGGAGAAAAAAGCTCCAGTGAAGTTGTGGGATTATAGCTTTAAACGTATAAACATGTCTTCTAACATACTGCTTTGTGTATAACTTGTGTCTGTCAGCATACACACCAAGAAGATTCTTAGCAGTTTGACTCTTGTATTTATGATAAGAAAATATTGTAAACAATGCATACATCATATATAAACTAGGATTGCATGCCAAAATATAATTAAGTATACATGTCTATCTTCATAAAAACAAAGGCATTCTATAACAGATGGAAAGTTATTTTAGAGTGGTTGCACAGTGAGTGTTGTTTTTTCCTTTTACTTCTTATTCTAAGTGTTTTAGAAGGTTTATTTATATAACACATATTTACTGAGCAACTACTGGACAAGAGGTTGGAACTAGCACTGTGCAAAAAGCAGTCTCTTTTTCACGGGCATTATGGTTTAGTTGTTTTATTGCCAATAAATACAAAGGAGACTGTAACCCAAAATGATAAAGGTATTTCACAGGGGATTAATTTATCAATGGGTTTAACCTTTAATGAGACTAAAATGCAGTACTTTATTTTTTATTTTTTTCCTTTCTGAGGAGAGGAGGATGCTGGTATCAAGCATGGTGATTTTTGTGCCTTCCAGGCAGAGAAAGGCTGGCGATGCTGAAAGCTCTTTGGCACCAGAAGATCAGATACAGAAGATGCTGAAATCACAGTGCCCTCCAGTCATCAGAAACAGGACAGCAGAGATTAGAGGCATCCAGCTATAGGAGCCCCTGACTCAGGCTTCCTCTTGGTTTCATGTCCCAGAGTCAGCTAGGAGGCTAGTCTTGAAAGTCCACCTGTAAGGATGGTTAATGTCCAGCTAGCAAAAGACCTTTTGAAAGATCTTTTTGAAAGTGCAAACTTGATTATGTCATTCTCCAACCACTTACATCATTTCAGTGGCTTCTCATTGCTGTTGGGCAGAAGACCAGGATCCTGAAGAAGTCCTACAGTCTTACATAATATGAATGTTGGCTGCTTGTCTCAAGAGTCTCCTCATCATTTCCTGGGTGCTTCAATAAGTATTGCTAAGTGAAAGTCGCTCAGCCGTGCCCGACTGTCATGGACTATATCCATGGGATTCTCCAGGCCAGAATACTGGAGTGGGTAGCCTTTTCCTTCTCCAGGGGACCTTCCCAACTCAGTGATCGAACTCAGGTCTCCCACATTGCAGGCGGATTCTTTACCAATTGAGCTATCAGGCACACACCATAAAACTGCTTGCCTTAGGGTCTGAATATCGATTTCCTTTACCTGGAATAACCTCTCACCTTCACTCTTGCATTTACCTCATTGAGTTCATGTTCCTCATCTTTTAGGTTGAAGCTCAAGGATCCCTGGCTTGGACAGATTTTCCTTGATATTTTGGACTGCTCCACTTCCCTTATTATTTTCTTTGACAGCTTTGTGTGCATCTTTTCCATAGCACATTCACACAATTGCACTGTTATTTATTTGATTAACGTCTGCCTCTCCTATGAGGGTAAGGATGGTGTCTTTTTAATTTTTTAATTAATTAATTATTTAAAAAATTTAATTCTTTTTTCTATTTTACAATACTGTATTGGTTNTCAAAAGCAGAGACATTACTTTGCTGACTAAGGTCCGTCTAGTCAAGGCTATGGTTTTTCCTGTGGTCATGTATGGATGTGAGAGTTGGACTGTGAAGAAGGCTGAGCACAGAAGAATTGATACGTTTGAACTGTGGTGTTGGAGAAGACTCTTGAGAGTCCCTTGGACTGCAAGGAGATCCAACCAGTCCATTCTAAAGGAGATCAGCCCTGGGATTTCTTCGGAAGGAATGATGCTAAAGCTGAAACTCCAGTACTTTGGCCACCTCATGCGAAGAGCTGACTCATTGGAAAAGACTCTGATGCTGGGTGGGATTGGGGGCAGGAGGAGAAGGGGACAACAGAGGATGAGATGGCTGGGTGGCATCACTGACTTGATGGACCTGAGTCTGGGCGAACTCCGGGAGATGGTGATGGACAGGGAGGCCTGGCGTGCTGAGATTCATGGGGTCGCGAAGAGTCGGACATGACTGAGCAACTGAACTGAACTGAACTGAGACCGTAAACTTGAACTTGCTTCCCTCACAAACCATGAGGTCAGTTGTATGCTTGTATAAGTAGAAGAGTGAGGGAAAGATCTGTTTTCTGGGTGGAAGAGTTAAGTCTTGAGAACCTTCTTTAATTCAGCAAATGTACTGAGGATCTGAGAGGATGGGGGCCATTTGTGAAAGAATGAGAGCCCAGGGAGGGTTGGGGTCTTTGGGAGAGATGGGCACACATTTTGGGGCACAGCAGCCAGTGGGGAGTCCCTACCAGTTTTGTAACTCTCTGATTCCATGAATCCAAGTCCTTCTTTTCAGAGGTCTTTCCTTCCTTCTTTCTCTAAGATTATATTTATATGTGTGCATGTGTGCACACCGTTGCTTTAGTCATGTCTGACTCTGCAATCCTATGCACTGTGGTCCACCAGGCTCCTCTGTCCATGGGATTTTTCAGGCAAGAATACTAGAGTGGGTTGCCATGCCCTTCTCCAAGGGATCTTTCTGACCCGGGGATCAAACCCACGTTTCCTGCATTCCCTGCATTACAGGTGGGCTTTTTACCACTGAACCACTGGGAAAGACTGTATTTATAGATACCTTCCCCAAAATACTTTCCAAGATTTCTACCTGTACTTTCAAGTCAGCTCAAAGCTTTTAATAAAATAATTTAAGTCAAGGCTATAGTTTTTCCAGTAGTCATGTATGGATGTGATAGTTAGACTATGAAGAAAGCTGAATGCCGAAGAACTGATGTTTTTGAACTGTGGTGTTGGAGAAGACTCTTGAGAGTCCCTTGGACTGCAAGGAGATCCAACCAGTCCATCCTAAAGGAGATCAGTCCTGAGTGTTCATTGGGAGGACTGACGTTGAAGCTAAAACTCCAATACTTTGGCCACTTTTCTTCTTTGGTGAAGAGCTGACTCATTTGAAAAGACCCTGATGCTGGGAAAGATTGAAGGCAGGAGGAGAAGGGGACGACAGAGGATGAGATGGTTGGATGGCATCACTGACTCAATGGACGTGAGGTTTGGTAAACTCCGGGAGTGGGTGATGGACAGCGAGGCCTGGTGTGCTGCGGTCCGTGGGGTCATAAAGAGTCAGACACGACTGAGCGACTGAACTGAACTGAACTGAAACTCTCAGTTATTATTCCTAAAACTCAGTTTGTTCCTTTCTTCTCTTGAAAGTATGTTTCAATTTCTTTACCTTTGTGTGGAGAAAAAAGCTCCAGTGAAGTTGTGGGATTATAGCTTTAAACGTATAAACATGTCTTCTAACATACTGCTTTGTGTATAACTTGTGTCTGTCAGCATACACACCAAGAAGATTCTTAGCAGTTTGACTCTTGTATTTATGATAAGAAAATATTGTAAACAATGCATACATCATATATAAACTAGGATTGCACGCCAAAATATAATTAAGTATACATGTCTATCTTCATAAAAACAAAGGCATTCTATAACAGATGGAAAGTTATTTTAGAGTGGTTGCACAGTGAGTGTTGTTTTTTCCTTTTACTTCTTATTCTAAGTGTTTTAGAAGGTTTATTTATATAACACATATTTACTGAGCAACTACTGGACAAGAGGTTGGAACTAGCACTGTGCAAAAAGCAGTCTCTTTTTCACGGGCATTATGGTTTAGTTGTTTTATTGCCAATAAATACAAAGGAGACTGTAATCCAAAATGATAAAGGTATTTCACAGGGGATTAATTTATCAATGGGTTTAACCTTTAATGAGACTAAAATGTAGCACTTTTTTTTTTTTTTCCCTTTCTGAGGAGAGGAGGATGCTGGTATCAAGCATGGTGATTTTTGTGCCTTCCAGGCAGAGAAAGGCTGGCGATGCTGAAAGCTCTTTGGCACCAGAAGATCAGATACAGAAGATGCTGAAATCACAGTGCCCTCCAGTCATCAGAAACAGGACAGCAGAGATTAGAGGCATCCAGCTATAGGAGCCCCTGACTCAGGCTTCCTCTTGGTTTCATGTCCCAGAGTCAGCTAGGAGGCTAGTCTTGAAAGTCCACCTGTAAGGATGGTTAATGTCCAGCTAGCAAAAGACCTTTTGAAAGATCTTTTTGAAAGTGCAAACTTGATTATGTCATTCTCCAACCACTTACATCATTTCAGTGGCTTCTCATTGCTGTTGGGCAGAAGACCAGGATCCTGAAGAAGTCCTACAGTCTTACATAATATGAATGTTGGCTGCTTGTCTCAAGAGTCTCCTCATCATTTCCTGGGTGCTTCAATAAGTATTGCTAAGTGAAAGTTGCTCAGCCGTGCCCGACTGTCATGGACTATATCCATGGGATTCTCCAGGCCAGAATACTGGAGTGGGTAGCCTTTTCCTTCTCCAGGGGACCTTCCCAACTCAGTGATCGAACTCAGGTCTCCCACATTGCAGGCGGATTCTTTACCAATTGAGCTATCAGGCACACACCATAAAACTGCTTGCCTTAGGGTCTGAATATCGATTTCCTTTACCTGGAATAACCTCTCACCTTCACTCTTGCATTTACCTCATTGAGTTCATGTTCCTCATCTTTTAGGTTGAAGCTCAAGGATCCCTGGCTTGGACAGATTTTCCTTGATATTTTGGACTGCTCCACTTCCCTTATTATTTTCTTTGACAGCTTTGTGTGCATCTTTTCCATAGCACATTCACACAATTGCACTGTTATTTATTTGATTAACGTCTGCCTCTCCTATGAGGGTAAGGATGGTGTCTTTTTAATTTTTTAATTAATTAATTATTTAAAAAATTTAATTCTTTTTTCTATTTTACAATACTGTATTGGTTTTGCCATACATTGACATGAATCAGCCACAGGTGTACATGATCTCCCAATNCCTGCTCCACGGAGCCTTTGCAGAGGAGGGAACCAAGGCACAGTGTTGGGGAACAGCTAACTCAAGGCTTTGGCAGGGATGGGTGGTCTCCCCTGTCTCCTTGTTGTGGGGCAGGGTGGCCCTGCCTCAAATGTAAGAGCCTTATTCAGTATTCGACTAATCATTTTGGAATGAATTCAGTCTGACTGGTTGGAATAGGAACCCTGCTTTCTGGAAGCCTGATGTCCTCTTCTGGGGCCTTCCATGATTTTCTTTCTTTTTGTTTTTGGCTAGGCTGGGTCTTCCTTGCTGCACTCAGGCTTTCTGTAGCTGTGGTGAGCTGGGACTAATCTCTAGATGCAGTGTGTGGGCTTCCCATTGCAGTAGCTTTCCTGTTACAGAGCGCAGGTCTCACAGGCTCTATAGCTTTGTGGCACAGGCTTAGCTGCTCCGTGACGTGTGTAATCTTCTTGGACCTGGGATCAAACCGTGATCCCTGCAGGCAGATTCTTAACCACCTGGATACGAACCAGCAGCATGAACTGCTCTGTCTTATTCCATCCTCCTAGAGCACCCTGTGTATTGTCCCCCTGATGCCTGCGGTGCCTGTTTTCACTTCTCAGTGACAGTAGGGGCTGTGTTCTGCTGAGATCAGACCCCATGCCTGGCACAGATTAGGGCTGTACTTGCCCATTTGCTGGCAGTATTGAATTTATAGATTTTATGCTGGCAAGCCTCTCAGGGAGAATTGGGCAGCAGAGCAGAGGGTAGAGGACAGGGCTCCAGGGGTTCACTTCACTTGCTTTGGGAAGGGCTTCTTGGTTGTAGACACACTCCTAAGAGAGACCTTCAGCCGGGAGAAACGAGAAGCAGGAGAATCTGTCAGCTAAGAACCCAGAGCTAATTTGCCTGAGTTTGAATTCTCATTCTGCCACCTACTAGCTATCTGACTTCAAGCATGTCATTTAGCCTCTCTAGATTTTGTCCAGGAAGAGGACTCACAATCAAGTCAGGCGGCTGGGATATGTCAATGTGCATATGTCTATTACAAATGCAAGTATACATGTAGACGTGCATGCGTATAGATAGCTGTGCATTTAAATGTCTGCTAGCACCTAGAGTGCTCACAACATTGTCACTTCAAAGTTGTGTGGTGAGTTTGGTAGCATCAGTCATTCATTCAATGAATAAACATGTGCCAAGCACCTTTAAGGTGGCAGACCCTGTTAGGAGCTGAGGAGAGGGCCATGAATTAAACATGTTCCCTCACTTGAAGGTATGCAGTCTATCACCAGTGAGTAACTGTGAGGCTGTGTGTTAAGGGCAGAGTCTTTCAGAAGCAGGGAGGAAGATGTCACCAAGTGTCCCAGCAGCGTGGGGGAGGGGCGAGAGAGGCTGGTAGGGTGGTGCTCGAGCTGTGTCTCGGAGATGGAAGCTGTGTGTCAGGAGCAGACTGGGCAGGGGCAAGGGGCACCTGAGGTAGGGAGGAGGGGCAGAACAAAGGTGGGGGGATTGAGACTGCAGATAATGGAGGTGATTTGGGACTTCCTTTAATTTGTGTAAATTATTTTTTCCCCAGTGGCTGCTAAGTCGTTAGAACATAACTACTTATTAAGCTGTTTGGATCTAACTATTTAGTAAAGGGAGCAGGTTTGTCCTGTGGCCTAGGGTTGTGGTGAAATTATTACTGAGGGACTTCCCTGGTGGTCCAGTGGTTAGGACTCGGCCTGCCAATGCAGGGTACATGGTTTCAATAGCTTGTTCCAGAAGACTTCACGTGCCATGAGGCAACTATGAAGCATGCCTGCTGAACGCCTGCTCTAGAGCCCGCTCTCCACAGCAAGAGAAGCCACCACAATGAGAAGTCTACACACCACAACTAGAGAGTCGGCTCTACTCTCCACAACTAGAGAAAGCCCTCCAGCAGCAATGAAGACCCAGTGTAGTCAAAAATGAATAAATAAATACAGTTAAAAAATATTACTGAGACACCAAGTGTATTGTCAACTATGAAAATGTGGGAAATTCTACCCTAGACACAAGCATGAAGACAGTTTCCAGCATTTTCTCCCTTTTTTCTTTTTCCCTATACCAGAGTGTTCCCAGCTCTCTTCACTTGCATAGTGTTAAGATTGTGACAATTATCTCTGGCCAAGAAGGAGAATCACAAGTCATGATAACCGCATGTACACATTTATTTGCATGAACTGAGTACTCATATACACCTATACACACATACACAGAGGCAGGCAGAGTGATTCAGCCATGATGGAAACTGCAGAGGGTAATTAACTTTGAGAAATGACAATAATTACATGTCCATTAAGATATCATTACTATAGAAGAGGAGGGAATCAGGATTAGGAATTTCCAGGGAGGGATAATTTCCTCTGCAGTGTGGCTTCCTCTTGAGGAAAACCTGACTTGGAGCTTTCCTGCCAGTGGGTGAGCTGTACCTTCTGGGCGGATGACAAAGAACATGCAGAAATCCCATGGACCCTGAGGGTTTCTCACCTTTGCAATCTTATCAGATTTTCCAACATATCCACAAAATTTCCAGAAGGAGAGCTTGTCATCCTGGCTTTGGGCTGAGTTCTGTCCATTCTGATTCCTTGCAATATCCTCAACCTTCCACCATCCTATAAAATTGCCCTGCAGCTCTTTAAGAATCTTAAACAACTGTGCCTCTTATAAAATTTTTTTTTAAAGATTTATTCATTTGGCTTTGTCACGTCTTAGTTGCAGCATGCAGGATCTTTAGTTTTGCCAAGTGGGCTCGAATTCCCTGACCAGGCACAGAATCTGGGCCCCCTGCACTGGGAGCACAGATTCTTAGCCACTGGACCCGCTTAAGACATGTCCCAACTCAAGCAGTGAGGCAGAAGCGAAGGGTTTGAGTCTTCCTTTCTGTATGTTTGTTCTATTCAAGCATCAGTGGATTAAATGATGCTCTTCTGTGTTGAGGAGAGCCATCTGCTTTTTGGAGTCCACTGAGTCAAGTGTTAATCTCATCCAGAAACACCTTCACAGACACACCCAGAAAAAGTGTTTCCAAATGTCTGGACTTTCCATGATCCAGTGAAGTTGGCACATAAAATTAACCATCATAATCGTCTTCAGATTTCTGTGATGTCTAGCATTCCTGGGCATCTCACTGTTTTTCTGAGTGTTCCTCTCAGGCTGTCAGTGATCCTTCTCCATTCTTTCTGGGTCCTTTTCCTCTTGATGGTCTGAACCCTTGGCCTGCGACCATCATGAAGGCTGATTTAGAGAGTATATCTCAAACCTCTGACTTTTCTCCTAAGATTTTGACTCCCAGGTGGGTCACACCATCACCCACAAGCTCCAGAAGCACCTTTCAAGCTCATTGTTGTTGTTTAGTTACTAAGTTGTGTCCGAGTCTTTGTGGCCCCCTGGACTGCAGCCCACCAGGCTCCTCTGCCCAAGGGATTTCCCAGACAAGAATACTGGAGTGGGTTGCCCTTTCCTTCTCCAGGGGATCTTCCTGATCTAGGGATAAAACCTGTGTCTCCTGCATTGGCAGGCAGATTCTTTCCTGCTGAGCCATCAGGGAAGCCCTACCAAATTCATTATCTCTTGTTTAAGTTTGATCATTTTCCTAAATTGCTGCATTTGTTCATAGCCATCCTACCTTCTTGGTCTTCAGGCTTTAAAAACTTGAGTTATCTCTCATTTCTTTCTTTACCTTACCCTTGATCTATAAGATAGTAATTCAGTCTTCCTAATATAATGAAGAATAAGACTGGTCTACCTCCTCTCCTTCTATCTCTATTTTCCTTTTCTAGTTTTATTAAGTAAGAATTGACATGCGTGCATGCCAAATTGCCTCAGTCATGTCTGACTCTTTGCAACACTATGGACCGTAGCCCACCAGGCTCCTCTGTCCATAGGATTCTCCAGGCAAGAATACTAGAGTGGGTTGCCCTGCCCTCCTCCAAAGGATCCTCCCAACTCAGGGATGGAACTTGCATCTCCTGCATTGGCATGTGGGTTCTTTACTATTAGTGTCACCTGAGAACCCCAACAATTGACATACACCACTGCATAAGTTTAAAGTATATAGCATGATGGTTTGATTTACATATATTGTGAAATGATTACCAAAATAAGTTCAGCTAACATCCACTTTTTCCTCATTAACATTTTAATAGTAAGAAAAGATAAAAAGTAAATGAAAGAATTCTCCTTGTGATATGAACTCAGGATTTATCCTCTTAAGTTTCCTTGATACAGCGCAGCAGCGGTAGCTGTAGTCATGTTGCATATCACACCTCTATGACTTATTAGATAAATAAGGCTAAAGTCTATTTATTGTGACTGGGGGATTGTACCTTTTGGCCACCTTCTTCCATTTCTTCCTCCCTTCCTTATTCCCTGACTCTGGTAACTACAAGTCAGATCATGTATTTTTTTCAAAGAGTTTTTTTTTTTTTTAATTTTAAATTTAGATTCCACATATTGGAATGATTTTGGTTTGCAGTTTTCTTTTTTACGGTGGTGTCTTTGTCTGGTTTTGGTATCAGGGTGATTCTGACCTCTAAAAATGAGTTTGGAAACATTTTTCTTCAATTTTTGGAATAGTTTGAGAAGGATAGGATAACTCTTCCTTAAAAGTTTGGTATAATTCAACTGTTAGGTCCTGGACTTTTGTTTGGGGGGAGTTTTTTAAAATTACCGATTTAATTGGTCTGTTCTTATTTTCTCTTTCTTTCTTGTTCAGTCGAGAGATTGTACATTTCTTGGAATCTATCCATTGCTTGTAGGCTGTCCTTTTTGTTGGTATATAATTGTTCATAGTAATTTCTTACGATCTTTTGTCTTTCTGTGGTGTTGGTTTTAATTTCTCATCTTTCATTTCTGAGTTTATTTATTTGGGCCCTCTCTTTTTTTTCTCAGTAAGTCAGTTATCAATTCTATTTATCTCTTCAAAGACGAGTTCTTAGTTTCA